>SCLH01000705.1:187127-205565 GCA_004367855.1 Oikopleura vanhoeffeni | reverse complement strand
GAAAAATAAGCTATGAAATTTTCATGCACAAACTTCAAAACTCTAAAATAAGCCGTAAGAGCGCAACTTGATTCAGAACCCCTATAATGCCAAAAAATCGTCTCAAAATAATATTTAAAAATTCATGATGTTTTAAATTAAATTTTATGAAAAATAGGCCATAAGATTTTTATGCACAAATTTCAAAACTCTAGAGTAAGCCGATAGAGCGCGATTTGATTGAGACCCCCTAAAATGCCAAAAAATCGCCTCAAAATAAAATTTCAAAATTAATGCTGGTTTAAATTAAATTTCATGAAAAATAAGCCATAAGATTTTCATGCACAAAATTCAAAACTCTAGAATAAGCCGTAATAGCGCAATTTGATTAAGATGATTTAAGACCCTAAAAAATGCCGAAAAATTGCCTAAAAATAAAATTTCAAAATCCATGCTGTTTAAAATTAAATTTCATGAAAAAAAAGCCATAAGATTTTTATGCACAAATTTCAAAACTCTAGAATAAGCCGATACAGCGCGATTTGATAAATACCACCTAAAATGCCAAAAAATCGCCTCAAAATTAAAAATCGTCGCATTGAAATATGTACTCTTAACTGGGCCTTAAAAATGCGTGCAAAACTAAACTTCCTGTTCTTCTGTTACAGTTAGTTTGAAAATCTCTCTGGGTATTACAGGTGTGATCTCTTTATCAATATCCGAAGAAATTTCAATAATAATTTCCTGCTTTTTTTATAAAGTTTTTTCTAGTTTGATTTCAAATGTTTGACGTTAAATAGTGCTAAAGGGCACTAGGCAAAAGCAAATCAGCGCTTATTGATTAACCGATCATTCCGTCATTATATCTCGGCTTGATTAGACTCGGGGTTAGCAAAATGGTTAGGTGAACAACAGCGGGCGTCAAACAAACTAAGTCACAAAAATCACACATTAACTTCTTGAAATTAATCATATTTGGGATATTATTATTTAAATTATATATGGCAATTTCGAAGAGACAAAAGACACAGAAAAAAAAAGAAAAAGTCAAATCTGCAAATGAACCGAGGCACTAAGAGTCATAAAGAGACGCATTGATAAGCCAAAAAAACTAAAATAAATTCGGAGTTTTGAAAGAATATAAAGTCTGATCATATTTCGCATAAAGTCCACCCTGGAAGTCCACGCTAAGATCATTACGGCCATGATTATAACCAAAAATATAAAACGTAAAATTTCTGAATGAAAGTTTTCCAGAAACAAGCAATAGAGAAAAGCAACTTTGAGAAAAAGATGACCTTTTCATGCGCTGATATGAAATGTATACTATAAAAAGGCGCCTATAACACACGAATGAATGAATTTGACAAGCTAGAATTAAATATTGTGCCAAAATGCACTTATCGGTGTACCACCGACGTTAAAAATCAATCGATAGTTAGAAATGAAATCGACGACCAATCATAGTTACATAACGAAACAATAAATACCAACACATATAATTATTGAACTGCCCCTGACATCATAGACAGCCTCCAAAAAAACCATAAAAAAAATTGGACTGATGCGCAAACTTTCAACAATCCATCCTACCCCGTGACAACAAGAGAAATAAAACATATATGGTTTCCAACGGGCAGTCAGAAAATATGCTGAAGCATAGATCAAGTTAAAGTGGCTAAATTTTTTAGCTTTATCAAAGATTAAAAAAAGATCAGAAAAAATGGAACAAAAATGCGGAAGAATTTTCATAAAGGTGATTTTTTTGAAAATGTACGACTAAAGAAATAAAGTCGTTACTCAATCCACTAAAAAGGCACAAATAGTTTTATAAAGTAGAGTCACATTATCTGGTTCAGCACAATAAACAGAAAAAAGAGTAGCGAACTAACTAGTTGCGTAAGTTAAATTGACTGACTGCGAGTCGATCCTACCCTTAAAGAGGTCATTTGAGGGATATTAAAACTAAAAATCTCATATAAAATTCTGCGTTTTGATATACTTGAGAGACGACAAGATGAACTTTAGAACATTGCAAAGACCTCTAAACGTTAAGATTAATTGCAAACAATTTTAACATTGGAAAAGTGAAGAGTACAAACTAGTATGAACTTGCAAATAGAGAGGAAAAGCTTCGTGAAAGTGTTTAAATGTCCTTTAGGAAACAGAACCAGCTACCGTGATTTTGTTTTAAGAAAACCGCCTAGCGCGACAAAAAGGTTTAATATGTAATGACGCGAAATCAAAGACTTATTCAAAAGACTGGTTCGGACAAGACAGTAGTATTACATGTCATTCGATAATAATGTCAGTTTAGAATAATACACATATCTCAAATATGAAAAAATAATACTAATGACAGAATTTGGCGTTCAAGATAACACTCAATTTGAAGAAAAAACGTAAAAAAAAATAAGATCACNGTGTGATCTCTTTATCAATATCCGAAGAAATTTCAATAATAATTTCCTGCTTTTTTTATAAAGTTTTTTCTAGTTTGATTTCAAATGTTTGACGTTAAATAGTGCTAAAGGGCACTAGGCAAAATTCAGCTGCTTATTTTGATCAACCGATCATTTCCTTAATTTATCATCCGGCTTGATTATCGACTCGGGAGAGCAAAATGTTAGGTGAAAAACAGCGGGGTCACAAAAAAACGAACCATTTTTCAGTGTCTAATATTTGGCTTATAATCATTCTTGGATAATCTTAATCATTTTTGGCCAATAATCATTTTAATTATTTGTTTATTATTATTATTATATGTTTTAGATATATTTCATACTATGGAACATTTTCTGTCCGCCTCGAATCTCGACGCTCCTCACTTAATTCATTCAAATATTGGTTTTGTCACGAAAACCCCCTTTTTTGGTCCGCCAAAACCCCGACAATCCGCGTTTTGTTCCGACGCCACTTGAAACTCACGCGGTATGTTTTTTTATTTTTATATCACGATTGTCTACACATTTACTGCTACTACATATTTTTGATGAATTCCTGGACAAAAAACGATAATGATTTTTTTCCGTCAATTTATACTGAAAATGTCTGTATAAAAGACATCCGGTGATTGACCCGTTTCCTAATCGGCTTGACTGAAGTACATAATTTGAACATGGCCCGATCAGATCGGATCGCTAAAATCGATTCGATTTCATCGACTCAACCCACTCCCAATTTTCTACTTCATCTGATGAGATAAGAAAATTTATCCGATCTGATCTCTTAATTACTTCTCTTAAACGATCTCTTAAAAACTTTATTTTGGCCTGATCAGATTATATCAAAGATTGGTATCACTAGGCCCTTAGGTTCGCGTTTGTGGTTGAATTACCTCTCGAAGCTCTTATTGGTCAAAAAAGTGAAATCCGGTGCTCTTGGTCAAAAGCTAACATAAGGGCCTAGTGATACCAATCTTTGATATTTGATGGACAAAAATAGATCAGATCCCTATTGCCAATAGTCTGTTGAACTCGTCTAAAAACGTGATTTGAATCTGGTCGGATCGGAAAAATCCATCCGATTTAATCTTGAAAGAGATAATTTTTTTTAATCGGCGTGGAAAAAATGATGAGATCTGATCTGATGATGCCAACTGCTTTTAAGTAGTGCTATCATTTTCAATCATAATTCATTTTTATTTGAAGGCTGTTGATAGTAACCTTTGGCAAAGTGGTTTTATCAGGATCGCTGTAGCATTATATGGTGGTGTTGACGATATCGAAGAGGTCATTGAATTTGGAAACACGAATCTTGATGAAATAAAATGTAAACTGTACGGTTATGATAACGTATCTGAATGTGATCCAGACGTTTTTCTACGAGAAGCGTTGTGTGGCTCTCCTGCTGTATACGATGCTATCAAATGGTCGGCAGGATATGACATTTATGGAAGTTTTGAGAATTCGGATTAAAAAGAGAGAGATGCCCCATGAAAAGCCTTTTTGTGCATATACGGAAGTTTTATTTTAATTATATTATTGAAAAATAAGGACGAATTTTATTATTAGCTATCGAAAAAATGATTGAGCCACGAACACTTTGCTTATAGGCCTCGACCTATAAAGGTCATCGACTTATGTAGCCATGGAAACTTCGAGTCTCGGTACCAGATTCAATGCTACCCACCGCAGTTTACGTATCCAGCCTCCGAAAGCTAGCTCTGATCAATTTAGGCTGATCGAAACCATCTAGCATTAGCTCGGCTCTTAATAACCGCTCTTTCCCCAGTACCACTTATCAGATTACTACCCCCGGTACCATCTTCAAAGCACAAGGTTTCAGCGGGTGCAAATATTAACAGTAAGAAGCTACAAATTTCAGGGAATGCTAAAACAAAACAAACAAAAGTTATTCAAAACTTTTCGTAGGATCAAGATTTGAAAAAAATTTTCAAACTCTAGAAAATTTTATAAAAAACATATTTGACCGACGTTGTGTAGAACAAACAGAGAACTATTTTTAAAAAAAATAAGCAGCCTGAAAACTCTTTTTTCAAATTTAAGTATTCCTCAAAGTTTAAAATTCATCGCGTATTCTTAACAATCTCCCTTCAAAATTTTAGACTTCTACTGTGATAAAGTTGAACGGCTGAACCTTTTACATCCTGAGAGTTTGTAAATTAAAGCTGAAAATTGCGTTAACCTGGTTAACCACGAGTATATACCATAAAGGTCGGTAAAATGAATCAAATCCAAACGTACGAATTGTTAAGCAATGTCAGACAAAATAACTTACTAGAATTATTTACGCATATCTCACCACTGGTTCTCACAAAATGAGATCAAAACCCTTTATGGCAGTAGCAACCTCCGCTTTAAACGCGGCTAAATATTGTATAATGAAATCGCCAGACTCATGCACTCCATAGGAAATTCGGGTTTAAATATCTAATATCATTCCTTATTGCATATTTCCCATTCAAATTCCCGTGAGCTTTTGGGTTAGTGTGCCTCAGCTTTATTTTTCATTTTGGTGCGTAAATTTTGCACTTTCGCCGATAATAACCTTGTTTTTATCAAAATCCGTTTAAGCGATTTGCTTCCAATTCGTAATTAACTGAAAAAGTGAAATAGATTTTTTAATATTCTTAAATTTGACCTGATTATTCGGACAGCGCGTTAGCCTGAGAATAATTATTAGAAGAAATTATTATTTACGGTTTTTTCTTTCCGAAGAACTATCTTTGAGAGACCTGAGATTGTGAAATAAAGGAAGGTTCATTGTATAAAATCGGCAGCTAAAACAACAATATAGCAAGTGCTTTATTTTTCTTGTTATCAAGTACAAACTCAATCCAGAAAATTTGTCATGTTCTATTCTTGTTCTTCTACAGGGAGTTTGGCATGCGAACTCGGCAGACTGGAGTTCATTTACACTAACCGAAATAATATAGTTGGATTTACTACTTTTCTGCTAATAAGCGTTAGCTGAACCAGAATAAATGTGGCATCTACTATAAAATTAATGTTTTTGCCTATTTTAAGGAAGATTTGAGTCCGAAACTTTTTTTTGAAACTTGTAAAATTTCAAAAAAATCATTGCATAATAAAAATGTTTTTCCCTGCATTTTTTTGTTCCAAAATTTTTTCTGATCGTTTTTTTGAAAATTAATGAATAATAAGCAAAAAATAGCCACCTTTTACTTTTTTCATGCCATGCTACATATTTTCTGACTGCTGTTTTAAAAACATAATATGTTTATTTCTCATTTTTGTCGACTTTTTTAAAAACAATGAAAATTTCCGCAAATCAAGTCCAAAATTTTTATTAGTTGTTTTGTGAACTCTCATGAAAAATCAGGCAGAATCACAGTAGTAAATGTTTTGGTATTCTATTAAAATCCGTATGTCAACATTAATGAGAGTTGGTCGCGTTCGATTTTCAATTTTCTAACACTACTCGATGAAATTTTTAACACTCGGCTGTAACTACTCGATAATGAACATTTGCACTGGAATATTTATAAACTTGTTATCGCGTCAATAAATTCCAAAATAAAATTGTGGGTGTAAATAAGCCGCCATTCTTAAGATGTTAGAGACAAATTTTTAATATCAAACGCAATTGAAGGTCATTTTTAATCTCAAAAAAAGAGTTTTTTCTCTAATTTTTGACCATTTCTTGACCATTTTTCTCATTGTCAACTTTCATACAAGGAAATTTTTTTAATTGGCCAACGCTACAAACAAGAGCTTTTGAGGCGCACTAACCGACAATTGTTCTGAAGTTATAATATCGTCTTTAAAAAAAAATCACTGTAGTGGTAATTACACGGTTGGAAGAGTGGATGTACAGTGAAAGTGTTTTTTATATTTTCCCAGATTAATAGTTTGTAAGAAATTAAAAATATATAACGTTGCCAAGATTGGACACTTTTATTAAGATGAAAAATAAAAAAAATAATATTTCACATTTTTTTTCTTTCTTTATCGCTCTGAAAAAATGTAGCCAATCTGCGGATCGAAACCACCTTTGAGCCTTACCCCTTAATGTTGTGAAAAAAACTCTTGGTAAGCGAGACGAAAATCATTAAAATAATTTAGTTAAAATGTTGTCCGAAAGCTTTTCATCGAATTGACCATTTGATGACCAAAAAAAACTGTTTTTTTTGCTTAACCACAGCTGCACCAATTCAAATTTGTTGTAATTTACAAATATCTAGGTTTTCTACATATTTTCAATTCAGATCAACAATAACGAGTGCCAATTCCTTAGAAAACACTTTGATCACCGGCGAAAATGTTACATGCTGTTGATGTTTGAATTTTTGGTTGCAGAGGATAATTAGGTTTATTACGCAAAATAAAGAACTTATACCATACATACAGCATGCATGTTTTTTTTTTCAATGCGCATAACTTGCCTATTCCTTCATTGAAACGATCAATTTTGTGGCAATACTTAAGTCTTTCCAGATGAACCAATCCAAAACGGTGGCATTCAGATTAATGCAAATTTAAGAAATAAAAAGGGAAATCGTGACATACTGTTATTTGTATATAATAAGGACGTTTAGTTAACTTGGAGAAAGTCTAAGTAAATCCAAAAATTCGTTAAAATGCTTATATCTGATTGACCAATTACATTGCGGATTTAATTTAGCCAAATGTTGCTTATTTTTAACTACATATGATTAAAATTAATTTGGATTACATCACATTGTGGTGAGAAAAACAAGTCAATTATTGAACTTTTGAAAATCTTGTCATTTTTAAGAGTTTCACTCTCTAACTTAGAAAGATATAACTTCTCACAATTAAACGCAGTGTTTGCATCCTGCAACAACCGCATTGATCGGATTCTGAGATGAAACTTGGATTCTCTTTTGGCTTCACTGAGCAACCGAGGGCTTTTCAGGTTTTATGAAACAATATAATAAAAAGTGAAAATTTCAGTAAATAAAAAAGCAATAAAAATTCACACAACCTATGTATAACGAAAAACAAACATTCGTGACAAATGTGCGGCAGAATTGTCCATTTGAAACTAAGTCACCCTACAGGTGGCCCACAAGTTTTGGGAAATAAAACATAATTCTGCAAATGTTTTGAATAATTTTACATGATACAACCTGGTCCAAGAAAGTTTTAACATAAACAAATCAGCGTTTTTACCTGCCCAAATTGAGAGTAACATATTTGGTCAACTTTTTAATAATGTTTTTTTGCAATGAAAGAATGCAGTAGGGAAATGGAGCAGTACGAGTAAAATTGCGAGATGAACAAAATGATTCTTTGTTTACGAATTTTCTATTTTTGTATTGACAATTAAATTTTTTATAGTGCACTTATTTTGTTCAAAATGAAATGACTTTGCGCACGCGCATTTTCCATTGTAAAAAGTAGGCGGAAAAAAATGACCGAAATGTTCCTCCGGTAACTTCACAAAAACCTCCGCACCCTAGTGAAGACGTGGGAGCTTCAACACCGGATATGACCCAGTAAATTTGAAGAGTGAGAACGAATTGAAGAACACGATCACAAAGCTCGGCCAGTTATAACCTCACCAAAATTGTAAAAATTCGCTGTCAAATACTTTCAGCCATATTTAAAATAATTTTGTGGGAATTAATGGAAAGTATGCAAGTGATTTGAAATCAATGTTTTCTTATTTTTATTGAATTGGTTACGGCTGGGAAAAGATTCGGAATTAACTGAGAGTGACACAAAAGCGACATTGTATGCATGGCAAAAACTGTCATGCTGGGGTAATGGAAAATTAAAAGTAAAACCGAAATAAAAACCAGGGTTGTCCAGTTTTGCTCCATGTCTGATTTTGCCATAATCTACTTCCGCCAATTTAAATGTTCAGATTTGGCAAACGCGTAGGTGCTTTGCCAAATTTCTAAGTTGTGATTGGCGGATAGTAGATTATGCAAAAATCACGAATTGGAGCAAAACTTTGGAACAGCTGTAGATACCTTTATTCTGATTGGTTTGAAGTTTGAACGCGATGAGAATCTGGGGCGAGCGGGGACTCCAATCTAAATTTTTGGAGCAAAATTATTTGTGATCAACGCAAAATTTCACCGTGGAAATTTCTAATGCATTGAGAAATTGCACGACTTTGGACAGCCTAAAGCTTGATTGCAAGAGAGCTGTAAGCATATTCAAATTAGATTAAAAGGACATAGATCGCAAAGAAAGGAGTAAATAAAGGGTCGGATAAACAAGGATCGATGCAATAATGTCGTATGGATCCGATATTATGTTTTATGTCGGTTACAAGACTATAAAAAGACTTAATTAAAATATGAGACAGTTCAAATCTCGTATACTTCAAAGGGTGGGTTCACGCGATTGGCTGATTTTTGACACGCTCTTCTATTCCAAATAATTAGTACGTGAGAGAAAAAATTAATAATTTGATCTAATTCTAGCCGATCTCAGCCTTTTAACTGTCATTATAATTTAATAATAAGGTTTTTATAGCTAAATAATTTTCAACAATAAAAAAACGATTTGAAAGGAGGTAAAAACGGAATGCTTTATCATTACAGTATGTGTTTTTTCTTCGCACAAAACTCGGGGATCTCTCAATTCTCACTTTTTTATGTTCGCAACGAAAAAACACATACTACAGTATAACATATATTCTACAGAATATTTACAGATAGTACAGAATATTCACATATATTCTGGAGTTTCCCCTCCTAGCACAAAAATAACGTACTGAATCGTTATTTGAGCAAAGTTTAAGACGCGGAAAAAAAGAGCAAAAAATTGCGTTTCGATTCCTAATTTTCGAAAATTTACTAAACTTAATATTTTCAGCTACAACATCTTGTCGAGAAGTTTTACCATTATGTTCACATTATTAAAGTACGAGGAAATTTTTCGATATTAAAAAATTGAATTGACATCTAAACGAATGGAATCTACAAATTGGGCTGATGTTGATGTCACCAAATATATTCACAACAGGGACGATTTATCAAAAAAATAAATATGAGAATCCACCGTGCCCTATTATTTCATTAATGTTCTCTGCGCTATTAGCTCAATTGAAACCTTGCGCATAAGATATCTAACGGGAAAATTGCTCTGATTGGTGGAAAATTCGTTCGATTGTAACAAACTTACAATCATGCACATTTATACGAGACATACCATTTTTTCCGCTAATTTGAAAATTTAAAACAATAAAAGGTTACTTCACCACCACTAACTATTCGGTCAAAATTTTTGGTAAATAGTTTTATTTTTGAGTTAGAAAGAATAATCACTGTTGGAAAATAATTCAAGGACTATCGTTCGTCTGATTCATTGATTGAGAATGAATTCAGCCGATTTTTCTATTATTAAATAAAATAGGTTGAATATTTTCCGAAAAAGCAATACTGTGAGTTTCGGCTATAAGGACAGCTGAGATTTAAACAATACCCGAAGTTTGTAAATTAGTTCCAAAGCGAACGAATGCAAACCAGATTTAAGTGTTTTCATCATTCGAAACGCTTACTGCCACCCTAAAGTAAAAAGAAAACGAAGAACATTACATTGGCCTGTTTATTGGCTTAATCGGGTTAAACGATATGAAAAACATTAGCGTCCCATGACGTCACTTTGTCAGACTTCACGTTTAATTTTTTAGGGAGCTCGAAGGTTTGAGAATATTGATAAGGCTGTTATTCTCGTGAATCAAAACCTATCGGAGACTCTACAGCAAGGTTGTAAAAGGGATACTCCTCCGACCAGATTTCTATCCCCATCCCATTTTTGCATCTTTGCTTAAACCCACGCAAAAAAGAGATGGAAAACCCAAGCAAAGCCATCCCTTTTACAACCCTGCCGTACAGATAAACTCATGAAAAGCCATATTAAAATTAACTTTTTAGAATGTAGCTTTAGTACATACAATAATAGTATATTTGATATTTTTGTAAATCAAAACAGGGAACATCATCGGCGTATTAAAGAAGCAAGGTTCTAAACCGAAACGATATATGCCAAAAATAACTCCACTGCAAGAACAGGCACCCGAAATATCAAATGGAAATAATACTCGATGAAGAACTTGAGAATTTTTAAAAATACAGGAAAATATAATTGAAATGAATCTTCTTTTATATAAATTGTAACATAAAATGAAATAGATTATAAATTAGCGTTGGGATTGCAGTCCATTGCCGATTCGACTATAGATGATCACAGATCTTGGACGGCTAAAAATTACTTATTAGACAGTTCTGAACTTTTCATACAGAAATAAGGGAAATAATGCTCCAAAAACGCTTAATTTAACTTTTATTTTTTTTAGTTGCGAATTTTGTGTATTTAATAGTTTTGAGAGAAATTGAAATTGCAATTCGTCATCGACATATAATATTTAAGTTTGTAACTTGATATAAAGGCTATGGGCCCGAAAATTATGAAAATACTTGTGCAAGTCATTTGAAACCAAAAACTTGAAAATCGGACATCATTTTTTTCGTTAAACATTTAAAGATTGAATTGAAATCCACCATTTAAAATATAGGCGTCTCTCAGCGAAAATGTTCGGCTTATCAAACTAGTTAATTAAAGCTAATAAATGGTTTTTATTTCAAAGACGGAGACGTGTTCCTTAGAAATGTTTCTAATCAGCTAAAATTTATATCAAAGTTAGCGTCAGCATTAACTTTCGTAATTTTTTTAAGTTTCCCAGATAATACTCCGGATTAAATAAATCAATTCGAAAGCAATTGAACAATTCTAAATCATATTTAGGACGAAGCATACATGATTGTGTTGAAAAGTCTTCATCGGAAAAGCTATACTTTTCTACTCTATAGAGAATATAGTTTGGACTATAATTATGGACCAATAAGCCGATAGCCAACCGTTTTGCCATTTGCAGAAGACTGTGTAGGTCCGCATTCAGCAACAATATGTGAATCTATCACGAAATGCAAAGTAAAACGATTAGATTTTTGAAAATTACAAGGTAGTATTTACCGGGAAAATTAAGTACTTAACCGAAATCCGAACAAAACATTAACTCCAATGAACACATTTATCAATTGCAAGAAACAAACTTGTCATATGGAACATAAATTTAACTTGTTTTCGTGTATTCTCAGGAACAAAAACTTACCAGTCGTTGATATGGCCGAGATCCACAGCAGCATTGTTTGATTCCCAATGGCATTTTGAGTCGGCATTACTTCTCTTCTGCACTCATAACGAACTCGATAATTGGCTTGATTTCGCAAAAATATTCCATCGCACTTTTATTTGGTCAAAAATATTTTTATTTAAATATATTTAGATGTTGTTATTCAAGAATAATATTATCAAAAAGGTTTACCAAAACCCCATAAGACATCATCAAAAATTCGTTCGCGCTGTGATCGAATTTTTTCACGTCACTCTACGTATGTTCGCGATTTAAAATATTCAAAAATATTGTTCTTTTATTATATATTTCAGTTAAAAGTTATTATATACTGGAATTTATTTAAGTTATTAAAATGATAATTTTCGGCGCTATACAAATTGTGATGGTGAAAATAAGAACGACCAAATGTATAAGTATAGTAACAGTTGTGAATCTTCTGTCCCAACCAGAAGTGGCCTGATCATCACACATATTTTCCTCATTTGACAGAGTTTTGCCTAAAATTCGTCACAAATGGGCGGCTAGAGATCTAAAAATTGCTACGTCAAATTTTTAACATGGAACTTCAGCGACAATTTCAAAAGCTCTGATAGTAACGGTAAAACTGGTCAAAATAAAATAAACGAAAAATAGACACAAATTTCTTTTTCCAAATGCCTGTTATAACAATATGGGGTTTGTTATCTGAGTCAGCGCTATTATTGTGTGCAGTAAATGTGGTTCCAGAATGTGTTGAATACTCTCTGACGCCTCTCTTTGGGTCAAACCTGATTGTTGTCCGCAAGCTTCAGTACTCAGGCATCCATTTTATTTCAAATCCCGCCAATATTTGAAGATCTGTTGCTTGAGCTCGAGAAAGTGGAAACCTTTTCCACCGGTATAAATGCATCAAAACCCTAAATTAAGATTGAAAATTTCTTTCATGTCTATCTCATTCACGAAATAACAAGTTAATTAATAGTCACCACAAACCCTCTCTGATGACGAAAACGGGGTTCAAGGTTTAAATTGGGCCGATTCGCCGATCAGTCTATGATCGTAACTACATGACCAAAAAAAAATTTAAAATAAATATACATTTTGATGGGGATCTTGGTACAGTCGTAGTTGTTCTGACAATACGGTTTGGTCAACTGACTCTGAATAAAATCATTCTCACAAACTGTTTGATAAAGCATTCTTGTAACTGGAGTGTCGGGCACCTCCATCTTCCATTTCCCACTAAAAACATTTTTGAAGATAATCCAAAGGAACTTTATTTTGGGGCGCTATTAATTCGCATGAAATCGTAAGCATCATGCAACGCATTGTTCATGAAAAAATAAATCTTTTTCTTTGAGATTTTAAAAATAATTCATCAAAATAAGTGAATGTGCATCCTTCAGGATTCAATTAATACTCAAAACAGAGATATATAAAGCAATATTTCACTAAATAATATTAGTGAATATATACCTGGATATAACTGAGTTATATTAAAAATATAAACACAGTTCAATAAATCTAGAAATTTAATGAAGGAAAAAGTGAGGCACCATAGACGTATGGTTCCACTATTAGGGGTGCGCAGCGGTCCAATCTAATTTTTTAAAAATTAAAATAATAGACCACCAAACGAAAAAAAGATATCGCGACAGAAAACTACGACGAATAAAATGGAAATAATTTTTAGTTTTTGTGGCATGTGCCAGGGGAAATGGACGTCAAAAATATTAGATCGCATTTTGCAGCATTTTCGCAGTCTTCCGCATAGGTCTCAACTAGGCGCATTCTTGAAACTTGTGATTCTGCAATAAAAATGAAAAAATCAAAATAAGTATTCATATATGTGGCCAAAATATTTCAGCTATATAGTTGTTACGCCTACGCATTTTTTTTGTCAAATGACCAAATTTTTCGAAAATTTTCGAACATTTTATTTCAAAAAAAAAAAAATTTTTTTTTTTTTTCAGAAAATAGCCAAATTTTATGTGAGTACGATCCTTGCAAAAAGAAACTGAAAAAAATGACTAATGCTCAAAAAACGAATTAGTGCTGGAAGAATTGAAGGTTTTGGAAACTCAGACTTTCGACCAACTAGAGGCCCGAAAAAATTCTTTGCTCGAACGTCTTTTCGGTGGCGATTACCCCTCCATAGCACATAATGTTTATCAGAGTTTAGTTATCGTAGGGTTTCCGTTGCGTCATCCTAATCCATAGTCTAACCTGTGAGCATAATAAAAAAAAGTTACCGCCAGAGGCACCCAGAGCCCACAATTGCGGTGTTACTATGAACGTGTTACAGAAACTAAGGCATTGGAATGCTGAATTTTCTGATAAGGAAGTTGAGAGCGCTAATATTTTCGCATCCGAAATTTTATATTTAGGAATTTAATGTTTACTTCTAGAAAATATAGTGAGAAAAGCAAAGTATACATAACACGTAGACAACACAGTCCCCAGTTGTCTTCACAAGGCTAAAACGTTGGAAACACGATGCTACAGTATCTGGCTACGTCATCAGTTGCCTGCTTTCTATTTATATTTCAGGACATCAAAGTAATTTTATAAATAAGATCAAAAATTGATGGAAAACAATATTTGCGATTAAAAATGTTATTTTTCCCTAGAAAGCAGATTAATTACCACTTTGTCATTTATTTCAAGTTAAAATATGGTAATGCATTACACACTGTTGAGCAGCTTGATGGTTAAATCACTTGTTATAATAATTTAAGTTTGTCATAGGGATATCTTGAAGATAAAATTTAAAAATTTCAACTTCAAAAAAAATATCTGCCCTAGACAACCAAATAAATTTATTAAACATCATGCATACACAAAAACGCTCTCCCAACAAACTGCTAATCTTCACATGCTTGTATTTTATGTCTAGTCGAAAAGAATTTCAGGAAGTGAAACATAGCCGAAAAAATCCTTCTAAATCAACACCCGTAATTCTGGAACCAAACATTCAAAAATCTTCAGTATGTTTTCGAACGAATCAATAATTCTTAAGTCTTAATAATGTGTCTGAAAGAAAAGATTCTCCTTTTTTTGCCGTTTGAATGATTTAAGGTATGATAGCACCACAATTGTGGCTTTGTGCTCACAAAGGGTAAAGAACATGTACGTGAAAATACAGGTAAAATCTTCAAATGTTTTTTTATCTTTTTGCTTCACTATTTATGAAGTCTGAAGGAACCGAACGAGCGGAAAAATCGACTCATTAACGACACTTTCATGATTGTTAGAATTAACGGGTTTTTTGAAAAAATCCGGTATTTCGTCTATAAAAATAGCTGAGATTTTGCAGAAAAAAATGTCTTGGTGTTTCGTGCCATACTGCCTTATTTTCAGAACATGCTCCAAAAAAATTTCAAATTTCGAAAGCCAAGTTGTCGATACTAAATACAATTTCGTCGAAAAATATAAATGAAGTTTTTTTGGGTTTGGCTAGAATCACTAAAAACAGTATTGCACAAGTGATAAAAGAAATTTAATGTAGAAGGAGATTGATTTTTCCCGATGACAAAGTCCAAAAAACGGTGATTATATATCGGCATAGTCTACAAAAAAATAGCACTTACGACATAAACGGCTACCCCTTAGTTATACCACTAATCTCCCAGGTAAGGTAAAATCAAGTTATTTCAAAATCAAAACCTGAGAAGAGAATAGATTTCCGTTTAGGCTTTAAGGGGGTAGTGTCCGTGAAAAAGTTTTTCTGAAAGTAAGAAGAGACTATACTAAATCGACAAAAAAAAATCGATGGTGATAGTTTCCGCGACTTTCATAAATGGTTTTTTCACCAGAAGGGCGCGCAAACTTGAAACTTTAGTACATTCTTCTGGTTAAGTACCTACTACAGATCAAGTTAATTCAAGAAAAAATTAAAGTCTATAAGCAAGCTATGATACTCCGGTAGTTCTTAAAAAATAAATACAGTAGATAGCCTCAAAATTGAATTTGTCCATTAGGTACATTTCTAAGAAAACGCTCCAGAATAAAATTTTTCCTGAGTTTGATTCCTTATACAATTCGGAATTTACTCCGGTGAAAATTTATTTTGACAAAAACGAAATATACGCATAATAAAAATGCAGGGTTGAGGTTATTCTAACGAATTTTAAGTTTCAAAAAACTAAACAAGTATTATTAGCTTAGTATATAGCTTAATTTTCCTTAAAAGCGAACTTGACTGATGATGTACTAACCAGAAAAAGTACCTAAATTTCAAGTTTGGCGCCCCTGGTGGAAAAACCACTTATGAAGAAGCTCGCGAACCATCACCAAACTATTTTTCGTCGAATTAGTATAGTTCTCTCATTTTCAGAAAAACTTTTCACAGACACACCCCCTTAGGTGGGCTAAAGTGAGTTTCTTTGAATAGGCCCCCTTAGATCTACACTCCATTGGCCGAAAAAATAACTAATTCCACGCTAAATGTTGAAGTCTGGAGTTATTCGGGTAACCATTAGCAATCTTTTCAGAATAAAATTGTCCATGGAGCGTTTTTAGTTGTCAGTTGCAAACAACAAGTTCTCGATATCGTCTAGGGTTTTCTCCGTTAATCGGGGTAGCCATAAAATAAAAAACTACCTAAGGTCTCCGTTCGCTACCCTTTATCAAGTTTTGTTAGAATGCGTAGCCAAACGTTAGAATCACCACGTTAAAAGGAGTACTGGCTACGCATTCAAACCAAAAAAGTGATAAAGGGAATGTGTCTGGGGGTAGGCAGCAAAAAAAAATTGACACATATGTAACGCAAAATGAAAGCTAGTTTCTACAAAACCAACTTACTGAATGATATCCTTGAAGCCGGTGTCTTAAACAGGAGTCGACATTTAAAAGTGCCGGTAGCCCAATAACCGAAATTGCCACTGGCGCTCAAAAAAACACTTAATCGCGTTGCCGGGCAATCTATTTTGATGCGGAACGACCCAACTCAAAATAAAGTCCCCAAATAATAATTAAGCGTTAACTCATTTTTGCAAGCTAGCTTCACCCACCCAAATCCTGGCACATCTTCCACAGTGGTACCAGAATATAAGGGGCTCTGTAAAAACGGAGTTATTTTAAATAAGTTAATTTAAAAAGAGGAAAGTTCTAAAAAAAATATTTAAGAGATTACATCAGAGATTAATTTTAGAGAAATGCTGTTTTAAGAGATTACTTCATGAAAATAAGAATCCACGAGAAGTCGTGAAGTCATAAAAGACTGAAACTGTCAAAAAAAGCTTCACCGGTGTCGCGCCAACGGAGTATCAAATAGTCGGAGGACTGATACCGTTAAAAAAATATATCTCAATTACCGTGTCAAATTTGACCAGACGATACATTGTGCGTAAAATAACATAATTTTAACGGGTAAACTTCTTGATGCGCTAAACACGCAATTTATCGTTTATTATTGTGAAGTAAAGACGTTATGACTGATCAGGATATCGATACCGGTATGACATTAGCCAAAAAAGTTCAAAAATTTATAGCTTTTTCTGAAACACTTCCATTTAACAATAACGTTAACAAGATGCACTCCTATTCAGCGCAATTTAATTTTTTTCGAAATTGGTGGCATAAGTAGAACATATCAGAAAATAAATTTTGCTTCGGGATATGAGCCTTGCTAAAAAGAGCAGTATGTTGGCTGAAAACGCTTCTATAAAATACTCGACGGTGATCTCATTGCACTTAATTGAACTTTCAGGGGATACCGATATATGTACGAATAAAACTATCCTGAATTCCAGCAGCCGTATTTTGATGGAAACGTTACGTTTATCGAGTATGTCGATCCTTTTTTTCCTAGTAATAATTTAGCCAGAGATGAAAGAAAAATTCCGATCACTCAGATTTTAATGTCAGTAATCACCGATAACAGGATTAGCCGATAATTTCCAACAGATGAAAATCAGACGGCTAGTACGATAAATTATGTTGACCGAGAAAAAAATGTTGAACTCAGCACAGTTTTGTTCAAGATGAGATTTCGTTCAAGTTCAATAAGGTAAAACGTTAATAAACTTGTGAATTCACAAAATAAAAAGTTCCTTGAGAAATTAGGATAAGTTTCCATTTTACGGGATCCCCTTTTGCAAACCGTTCGACTTGATGATTTTATTGTCTAGACACGTCTCTATCGTTTATAAATATGGTGAAGGGCGAGGACATAGATTTCTCTGAACCCTCAGAACAAAATTCTAGATTTGAAATTGATTTTTTTATTTTAGCGTTAACAAATTTTAGTTCCAAGCGACATTCCGAAGAGAACTCTCACCATTTTTGATGCCAAGAATGCTTTGAAAGAAAAATTTATTTTTAACGAAGAAAAGAAAAACTGTTTCTTTGTACCGGTTAATGGTTGGGGCGTTAACTAGGAGTGGACACCCTAAAAGTGCCGGTCGCACAATCTACCCAAATGCTACTGCGCTCGAAAACACGGTTATCGCGTTTTCGGAGCATTCTTAATTTGATGCTGAACGACCCAGAGCTAGAAATAAATCCCAAAATTAATAATTTAAGCCGTTAACTCATTTTGCAGCTCGCTTCACCCACGCAAAATCCGTGTGCACCATCTTCAACAGTGTTCACGTGGCTTTATATTTATCGAGAATATGGCAAATTGGGAACAAGGATACCCTTTAACTTGAAGTCAAAAATTTTCCTGAAAACAGGGATTTGACATTGAAAAAACGACCCGGCCTTTTTGCCAAATTTTTTCTTATGAGTGACGGACCTGGATAACGTAGGTTTTGCTCAATTTGTATAGTCAAAAGTGATAGAGGTCCCTTATGCCGCAACCACAGAGTGAATCGTATTTTTTTTAAATTCTACGTTTTAATTACCTTAATCCCGAATTCCAAAATCCCAAAATAC
>SCLH01000705.1:161614-187106 GCA_004367855.1 Oikopleura vanhoeffeni | reverse complement strand
GAAGCTTTGTGAGATTCGGATATGCTGTCCACCCTCAAAATTTCAACTTTTGTCTAGAAAAGGTCGACGCCTAAGGTATGAACCGATTTGAACGCCAACAACGGACGTGTAGCGTTCATGTTTTACGAAATTTTAGTGAAATTTGGAATTTCTTGAGATTTCACATGAAATTTTTTCTTCCTTTTTAACATATATTATTAAACCCCCAAGAAGTTCGGAAGATCCACCCATGATTTATATAAGTCGACTATATAGAGGTGGACACACTACACATAGTCGTAACAGGATGCACTTCGCGAAATTGTCAACTAGAATTCGGTCCCAGACCGTAGTATCGCTTTAACGAACTAATGTTAATCTAGGATGTGCGGGCGAAGAGTAGCCAATCCTAGCACTCCTAAGACCCCTTCCTAGCCACTCAGGGGGCCACTCCTTAGCCCGCACATCCTAGAATAACATTTAGTTCGTAAAGGATTATCGAAAGTTGTTCAAAGATGACCTTAATACGTGGAATGAAGGTAGCTTTTGTTTGTGCAACGGTTGACGTGAAAAAAAAACAATGTTTTTTTTCCATATCACAAATTTACTTGGCTACACCATAGAGAAATCCTAGTGAATCTTATTAGGTGAGTCTTGTATGTGAGAACCATGCGGAAGACTGCGGAAAAATTGCAACTGCCGATTTAATATTTTGACCGTCAATTTCCCTGGCCAAAATGCCAAAAAAACTAAAAAAAAATATTTCATTTTATTACGTCGTAGTTTTCTGTCCAAATATTTTTTTCCGTTTTGGTGTCATTATTTTAATTTAAAAATTAGAATTTGACCGCTGCGCACCCTAACTATGGACCATAGTCTATGGTGCCTCACTTTTACCATCATTAAATTTTCTAGAATTATATAGAAATGTGTTTATATTTTTAAATATAACTCAAGTTATATCCAAGGTTATATTCACTGAATATTATTTAGGTGAAATATTGCTTTATATTCTCTGTTTTGAGCTATTAATTGAAATCCTGAAGATGCAAATTCAATTATTTGGAATGAATTATTTTTTAAAATCTCAAAGAAAGATATTTTCAAGTGAAAAAATGCAGTTGCATGAATGCTACGATTTCTGCGAAATTATAGCGCCCCAAAATAAAATCTTGGATTATCTTCAAAAAATGTTTTTAGTGGCGAAAATGGGAAGATGGAGGTGCCGACACTCCAGTTACAAGAATGCTTATTCAAACAGTTGGAGATGCATTTTATTCAGAGTCAGTTGACCAAACCGTATTGTCAGAACAACTACGACTGTACCAAGATCCCCATCAAAATGTAATTATATTATTTTAAATTTTTTTGGTCATGTAGTTACGATCATGAGACTGATCGGCGAATCGGCCAATTTAACCTTGACCCCGTTTATCGTCATCAGAGAGGGTTTGTGGGTGAAGATTAATTATAGCTTGTTAATTTCGTGAATGAGACTAAGACATGAAAATTTTAAAATTCTAATTTTAGGGTTTTGATGCAATTTATACGGTTGGAAAGGTTTCCACTTCTCGAGATCAAGCAACAGATCTTCAATATTGGCGGGATTTGAATAAAATTGGATGCATGAATACTGAAGCTTGCGACAACACAATCATGTTTGACCCAAATGAAGAGGCGTCAGCAGAGTATTCAACACATACTGGAACCACATTTATGCAACAATTAATGAGCGCTGACTCAGAAATAACAAACCCATATTTTTGTTATTACAGGCATTGGAAAAAAAAATTTGAGTGTATTTTTCAGTTTATTTTAATTTTGACCAAGTTTACCGATTACTACAGAGCTTTTTGAAATTGTGCGCTGAAGTCATGTTAAAAATTGACTGCATTTTTAGATCTCTAGCGCCATTTTTGACGAATTTTTAGCAAAACTCTGTCAAATGAGGAAAATATGTGATCAGTGACACTGTCTGGTGGGACAGAGATCACAACTGTACTATACTTATACATTTTGGTCGTCTTATTTTCACGATCAAAATTTGTAAGCGCGAAAATTATCATTTTAATAACTTAAATAATTTCCAGTATATAATAACTTTTAACTGAAAATAATAATAAAAGAAACATATTTTTGATATTTTAAAATCGCGAACATCGTAGAGTGAAGTGAAAAATTCGATCACAACGAATTTTGATGATGTTCTTATGGGGTTTTGGAAACCTTTTTGATAAAATTTATTCTTGAAATGACAAAATCTAAAATATAATTTAAATAAAAATTTTTTTGACCAAAATAAAAGTCGATGGAATTATTTTTGCGAAATCAAGCCTATTATCCGAGTTCGTTATGATGCAGAAGAAGAAGTAATGCCGACTCAAAATGCCCATTGGGGAATCAAACCAAATGCTTGCTGTGGATCTCGGCCATATCACGACTGTAAGTTTTTGTCCTGAGAATACCACGAAAACAGTTAAATTTTATGTTTCCAAATTGACAAGTTTTTTCTTGCAATTGATAATGTGTTTCATGGGAGTTAATGTTTGTTCGGTAATATTTTCGGTAAAGTACTTATTTTCGGTAAAATAACTACCTTGTATTTTCAAAAATATAATCGTTTTACTTTGCATTTCGTGATAGATTCACATATTAGTGCTAATTGCGACCTACACCGTCTTCTGCAATGAAAACGGTTGGCTAATCGCTTATTAGTCCATAATTATAGTCCATAACTTATAATTTATAGAGTAGAGAAAAGGTAGCTTCTCCCGATGAAGAATTTTAAAACATAATGTATGCTTCCTAAATATGATTAGATTGTTCAATTGCTTTCGATTTGATTTATTTAATCCGGAGTATTAGTCTGGGGAAACTTAAAAAATTTACAAAAGTTAATGCTGACGCTAACTTTTGATATAATTTTAGCTGATTAGAAACATTTCTAAGGACACGTCTCCGTCTTTGAAATAAAACAATTTATTAGCTTCAATAATAGTTTGATAAGCCGACATTTTCGCGAGAGACGACTATATTTTAAATGGTGGATTTCAAATTCAATCTTTTAAACTTTTACGAAAAAATGATGTCCGATTTTCTAAGTTTTTGGTTTCAAATGACTGACCAAGATATTTTCTATATTTTCGGGCCCATACCTTTATTCAGTTTACAACTTAAATATATGTCGATGACAGAAATTGAAATTAAATTTTCTCAAACTTACTTAAATACGACAAAATTCGCACTAAAAATAAATAAAAGTAAAATTAGCGTTTTTGGAGCCTTATTTCCCTATTTTCTGTTGAAAGTTCTAGAACTGTCTAATAAAGTAATTTTAGCCGTCCAAGAATGCTGTGATGCATCTATAGGTCGAATCGCAATGGATTGCAATCCCAACGCTAATTTATAATCATTTATTTTATGTTCAAATTTATTTAAAAGAAAGATTCATTTTCAAATTTATATTTTCTGTATTTTTAATAAAATTGCTTCAAAGTTCTTCTCGAGTATATTTCCATTTGATTTTCGGTGCCTGTTCTTGCAGTGGAGTTAATTTTTGAGCATTATATCGTTTTCGGTAGAAACCTTGCTTCTTTAATAAGACGATGATGTCCTGTTTTGATTTACAAAAATATCAAATATACGTATTATTGAATATGTACTAAGCTACATTCTAAAAGGTTAATTTAATATGGCTTTTTCATGAGTTTATCTGTAGAGCAGGGTTGTAAAAGGGATGGCTTTTGCGTGGGTTTTCCATCTCTTTTTTGCGTGGGTTTAAGCAAAAGATATGCAAAAAATGGGGATGGGGATAGAAAATCTGGTCGGGGATCATCCCTTTTACAACCTTGCTGTAGAGTCATCCGATAGGTTTTGATTCACGAGAAATAACAGCCTTATCAATATTCTCAACCTTCGGCTCCCTAAAAATTAAACGTGAAGTCTGACAAAAGGTGACGTCATGGGACGCTAATGTTTTCATATCGTTTAACCGATTAAGCCAATCAGGGCCAATGTAATGTTCTTTCGTTTCTTTTTTTACATTAAGGTGGCAGTAAGCGTTTCGAATTGAATGAAAACACTTAAATTGGTTGCAATTCGTTCGCTTTGGAACTAATTTACAAACTTCGGTATTGTTAACTCTCAGCTGTCCTTATAGCCGAAACTCACAGTATTGCTTTTTCGGAAAAATTTCAACCTAATTTTATTTATAATATCAAAAAAAAAATCGGCTGATATCATTCTCAATCAAATGAATTAAGACGAACGATAGTCCTTAATTATTTTCACAGTGATTATTCTTTTCTAATCAAAAAATAAATATTACAAAAATTTTGACGAAATAGTTATGGTGGCTGCTAAGTAAACTTTTTATTGTTTAAATTTTCAATTACGCGGCAAAATGGTATGTCTTCGTATAAAATGTGCTGATTGTAAGTTTGTTACAAATCGAACGAATTTTCACCAATCAGAGCAATTTTCCGATTAGATACTTATGCGCAAGGATTTCAATTTGAGCTATAGCGCGAGAAATTAATGAAATAATAGGGCACGGTGGAATTCCTGCATAATTGTTATTTTTTTTGATAAATCGTCCCTGTTGTGAATATTTGGTGACATCAACATCAGCCAATTTGTGATTCCATTCGTTATAGAATGTCAATTCAATTCTTTTAATATCAAAAATTTCCTCGTACTTTAAATTGTGAAATAATGGTAAAACTTCATCGACAAGGATGTGTAGCTAAAATATTAAGTTAGTAAATTCGAAAGTTAGGAATCGAAACGCATTTTTTTTGCTTTCTTTTCCGCCGTCCTTAAACTTTGCTCAAAAATAAACGATTCAGTACGTTATTTTTGTGCTAGCGAGGGAAACTCCAGAATATATGTATATTCTGTACTAATCTGTAAAATATTCTGTAGAATATATGTATATACTGTAGTATGTGTTTTTTCGTGCGAACAATAAAGAAAGATTCGGGAGAATTCTTATCAAATTATAGACGATTCGCCCGAAGCATTGTTTTTGTCCGCACGAAGAAAAAACACATACTGTAAATGATCAAAAGCATTCGTTTTTTACCTCCTTTCAAATCGTTTGTTATTGTTAAAATTATTCAGCTATAAAAAACCTATATTATAAATATAATTGATCAGTTAAAAGCTGAGATCGGCTGAATTAGATCAAATATTATTTTTTTCTCTACAGTACTAATTATTTGATAGGAAAAGACGTGTCAAAAAATCAGCCAATCGACGTGAACCCACCCTTTGAAGTATAAGAGATTTTGACTGTCTCTATTTTGAATTAAGTTATTTTTATAAGTCTTGTAACCGACATAAACATAAATGTATCGGATCCAATACGACATTATTTGCATTCGATCCCTTGTTTATCCGATCCAATATTATTTTACTTCCTTTCTGCCGATCCTTGTCCTTTTAATCAATTTAATATGCTTACAAGCTTCTTATGCAATCAGCTTTAGGCTGTCCAAGGTCGTGCAAATTTCAATGCATTAGAAATTTCACGGGAAATTTTGCGTTGATCACAAATATAATTTTGTCCAAAAATTTTAAGATTGGAGCTAGATTCTCATCGGTTCAAATTCAAACCAATCAGAATAAAGGATATCTACAGCATGTCCAAGTTTTGCTCCAATTCGTGATTTTTGCATAATCTACTATCCGCCAATCAAAACTTAGAAATTTGGCAAGCACCTACGCGTTTGCCAAATCTGAACATTTTAATTGGCGGATAGTAGATTATGCAAAAATCAAGAATGGGAGCAAAAACGGGACACCCTGTTTTATTCGGGTTTACTTTAAATTTTCATTTACCCCAGCATGACAGTTTTTGCATGCATACAATGTCGCTTGTGTCACTCTCAGTAATTCCGAATCTTTTCCAGCCGTAACCAAATTAAATAAAAATAAAGAAAAAATTGATTTCAAAATCATCTTGCTACTTTCCATTAATTTCCACAAAATTATTTTATATGAGCTTGAAAGTATTAGACAGCGAATTTTTACAATTTTGGTGAGTTATAACTGGCCGAGCTTGTGAATCGTGTATCTTCAATTCGTTCTCACTTCAAATTTACTATGGTCATATCCGGGTTGAGACTCCCACGTCTTCACTAGGGTGCCGGAGGTTTTTTGTGAAGTTACGGAGGATACATTTTCGGTCATTTTTTCCGCCTATCTTTTACAATGAAAAATGCGTAGGCGCAAAAGTCATTCATTTTGAAAAAATAAGTGCAATAAAAAATTTAATGTCAATACAAAAATAGAAAAAATTCGTAAACAAGTAAATCATTTTGTTCATCTGCATTTTACTCGTACTGCTCATTTCCGCCTACGCATTTTTCATTGCAAAAAAAACATTATTAAAAAGTTGACCAAATATGTTAACTCCAAAATTTGGGCAGGTTAAAGAACGATGATTTGTTTATGTTAAAATTTCTTGACCAGGTTGTATCATGTAAAATATTCAAAAAATTTGCAGATTATGTTTTATTTCAAAAAACTTTGGGCCACCCTAGTAGGGTGACCTTAGTCTTCATGGACAAATTCTGCCGCTACATTTTGTCACAATGTTGTTTTTCGTATACATAGGTTGTGTGAAATTTTTTATTGGCTTTTTTAATTTACTGAAATTTTCACTTTTTATTATATTGTTTCATAAAACCTTGAAAGCCCTCGTTGCTCAGCTGGAAGCCAAAAGAGAAGTTCCAGTTCATCTCAGAATCGATCATGCGGTTGTTGCAGGATGCAAACACTGCAGTTTAATTGTGAGACAGTTATATCTTCTAAGTTTAGAGAGTGAAACTCTTAAAAATGACAGATTTTTCAAAAGTTCAATAATTTGAACTTGTTTTTCTTCACCACAATGTGATAGTAATCCAAATTAATTTTAATTCATATGTATTAAAAAATAAGCAAACATTTGGCTAAATTAAATCCGCAATGATAATTGGTCAATCAGAAATAAGCATTTTAACGAAATTTTTGGATTTACTTGACTTTCTCCAAGTTAACTAAACGTCCTTAATTTTATATACAAAATATACAGTATGTCACGATTTCCCTTTTTTTCTTATTTGCATTAATCTGAATTCCACCGTTTTGATTGGTTCAATCTGGAAAAGACGTAAGTATTTGCCAAAATTGATCGTTCTCAATGAAGGATAGCAAGTTATGCGAATTGAAAAAAAAAACATGACATGCTGTATGTATGTATAAGATTCTTTATTTTGCGTAATGAAACCTTAATTATCCATCTGAACCAAAATTCAAACATATTAACAGCATGTAACATTTTCGCCGGTGATCAAAGTGTTTTTCTAAAAATTGGCACCGTTTATTAGTTGATCTGAATTGAAATATGTGAAAAACCTAGATATTTGTAAATTACAAAATTTTGATTGGTGCAGCTGTGGTTAAGCAAAAAACTAAGTTTTTTTGGTCATCAAAATTGGTCAATTTCGATGAAAAGCTTTCGGAAAACATTTTAAAATTTTTTAATGAATTTTCGTCTCGCTCAAGAGTTTTTCACAACATTTAAGGGGGTGGATCGTCCGGCAGATTGTTCTTTTTTTCGGCGTATGAAGAAAAATGTTGATTTATTTTTTTTATTTTTCTCTTCTAAGTGTCCTCTTGGCAACAGTTTATATTTTTTATTTCTTATAACTTATTATCTGGGAAAATATAAAAAACACTTTTCACTGTTCATCCATTTCCAACGTAAACTCGCTACAGATTTTTTTTTTAAGACGATTTATAACTTCGAGACATTGTCGGTGTTGTGCGCTCAAAGTCTTGTTTTTGTTTGCCCCCATTAAAAATTTTGTTGATATGATTGACATGAAAATGGTCCAAATGGGCAAGTAGAGAAAAAACCTTTTTTTGAGGTAAATTGTCACATGCGTTTTGATATTACAAAATGTCTCAACTATTAAGAATGGCGCTATTTACACCCACATTTTATTTGGATTTTTGCGATAAAATTTATATTTAGTGCCAAATGGCACTTTCGAGTGTCCGGAGGTTAAATTTCATCGTGAGTTGTGAAATCGACAGGCTTTAGTTGGCTAGGTTTTTAGTACCAACTTTTATTGTTGATTCTGCCTGTTTTCATTGGGAGTTCACAAAAACTTATAAATTTTGGTCCTTGATTTGCCGGAAATTTTCATATTTTTTTAAAAAAGTCGACAAAATGAGAATAAAATATTATGTTTTTTACACGCCGTTGAAAATATGTAGCATGCACTGAAAAAGTAAAAGTGGCTATTTTTTGCTTTTAATTCATTAATTTCAAAAACGATCAGAAAATTTTGGACAAAAAAATGGCGGAAAATTTTATATGCATGATTTTTTTGACAATTTTACAAGTTCAAAATATAAGTTCGGACTCAAATCTTCCTTAAAATAGGCAAAAATCTATTTTTTAAGTAGATGAACATTTATTTGGTTTCAGTAACGATATTGCAATAAGCCAACTAATTTTTCGTAGTTAATGACCAGTTGCCGGTGTGCCACTCCCTTAGAGAAGAATAGCATGCCAAATTTTCTGGATTGAGTTTTTCTGTTTAGATAAGAAGAAAAATAAAGACTTGCTTATTGTTGTTTTGCTGCCGATTTTATACCGTACTTCTTTATTTAACTCAAATCTCAAATTTGGATAGTTCTCGGAAAAGAAAAAAACCGTAAATAATAATTTCTTCTATAATGATTTCTCAGGCTACGATGTCGAATAATAGGTCATTTAGGGAATATTAAAAATTATTTCACTTATTTCGTAATCGAATTAGAAATGTTAACATTTGTAAAACCAGTTATTATCGGCGAAGTGCATAGCACCAAATGAAAAATAAATGAGGACTAACAAAGCTCCGGGATTGAATGGGATTGCAAAGGATGAACTTAGAATATTTAAACGAATCCAGGGAGTGCATGAGTCGGCAGATTCAATACTATTTAGCCGGGTTAGCAGGCAGGGGTTGCTACTGCCATGAAGGGTTTTGATCTCATTTTGTGAGAAACCGGGGAATGCGAATATTCAGTTGTATTGCTGATTGCTTAATCTCGTTTGGATTTGATCATTTCCGGACTATTATATACGTTTCACGGTATCCGATTCACCCGTATTTCAAATCTCGAAAAAGGTTCAGCGCGTTCAATTATCACAGTGAGAGTCTAAAATTTTGGATTGTTTTAATACATGAATTTATAACTTTGAGGAATTAGATTTGAAAAAAGATTTTCAACTCTTATTTTTGTTAAAATTTTTGTCTACAAAACTCGGTCTATTTGTTTTTAATTTCTAGAGTTTGAATTTTTTTCAAATTTGATCTACGAAAGTTTTAGATTACTTTGTTTTACATCTGAATTTGTAGTTCTACCTGTTTATTGACCGCTGCTTGTTTGCTTTGGAATTCGGGGTATCATTGATGGTACTGGGAATGTACTTATTAAGAACCGATAATGATTGTCGCCGATTTCCGGCAACATGCATTCATGCAGACCATACTAACTGCAAGTTTATACGGGAACATGATCATTTCCGAATGCTACTATAGTCGGCTTAGCCAATAATACTTACTACAATTTTCCTAGTATATATAGTGTAAATATAAATAAAAAATCCGATGACAAGAGATTTAAGGGATGAGAAGAAACATTCGCGAATATGTACCCCAGTGACGGGCAGCCATCAATCATACGAATTCAAAGTTTATTTATTTTGACTACTGTTTAGTTAACTTCAGGTGTTCTCGCTTCCATTACATATTATATAGTTCATTCATAAATCCGTCTCATGACTTTATTTGTAATACTTTGTGTTTCACAAAGCCTAAGTCGCTCCGGTCCGCTACCTTTTTTGTATTCTATAATTAATTTCGGAGTTTGGTTCTAGAGTGCTTCTTCTAACCGGAGGCCAATTCAACAATAAACAACAGATCTTGAAATTAAAAAAACCCATCGTATTATCCATGTCTCCTTCCTCTCGCCTACGCATCTTGTAGTATCAGCATTTCAGCGTTGACTTTGGAGTCTGGCTCTAATTTTCGGGGCATACTGTATGCTATTAGAGTCTTTAGATTCGTTACGATTCTTTTAGAGGGTCTTTGGCTATTGTGAGTACTTTTGAAAAACATAATGATTGGTCCACTGTACAGTAATGAAAAGTACTCAAATAGCTCAAAAAATTCCAGGCGGGGTACTGCACAACGTTTTAAGACTTTTTCTCATTACAGGAAAGTTTGAATAAATACGTGACGAAATATATCAAAAATAAAGTTAAATATGTCTAATAAATCCTATTTTCTTGAAAAAAAAAAAAACATAAAAAGTCATGACGTGTTGGGAAATATTATTAGTACAAACTCTTAAATGAGTGTGTTATTAGTCTCTCAAATTTTCGGCGTAAGTGAGTTACATTGGTACTATGGCCAACTCATTTCTTAATTTGTAAGTCAGGTGAGTCGTTTGGCTTGTATTGTAGAAAAAGTTTCGTAAAAACTTCTAATGGAACCACTTCACTTTCTTTCAAAATGATAAGCAATTTTTGGAAAACACGTATACTTTACACTATTCCTTATAATCGTCAGTGTTTTTGGGGTTGTGTATTGGGAAAAGTCTTGATTTTTTTTGATCGATGAAAGGTTTATTTTGTGATTATTTTTTGCACAAATAAGTACTGTTGCGTTAAAATTTTTCATAAAAAACGCACACGTATTTCATCTTAAGTTTATCGATAACTTTTTAACTGGTCTTGTCTTTATGTTTAGTCCGTTAAATTGCGTTTAATGGTGAATGGTTCTTTATTGCCGAATCGAGTCTCCGAGTTAACTGATTTTCGATTTCGGTTTTTCCACCATGAGATCCCAACCATTTGTGGCCATAACTCTTATGAGTAACATTTTGATAACACGTTAATTTGCAAAAAATTAATTATCAAAAATTTAATTTTCAAAAAAAGCTTCACAATTTTATGTTCTCATCAAAAGTGAAATTGAAAGAAAAAAATTAAAAAATTCACTTATCAGTTTGAAAGCGATATCAGCATATTATAATAATACATTTGGTAAGAATTAATCAATTTAATTAATTAAATCGCTGGAAAAGGTCAAATCTGCCGGACTTATGACACCTCTTAAGAAATTCACGACTACTAGCATAATAAATGAAAATTTGCAAACAAGAGTTTTTTATTATCTAGTAAAACAAAAAAGATAGAACTAAGAAAATTGAAGAGATTGATAAAGATATTTCACTGGAATGAAAATAATCATTTATCCAAAAATCTAGAATCGGATCCATTCCATTTATATTTTTCTTTAAAATTTTTTGATCATCATTTGTAATATGAAGAGACATCGGTTCTTTCTTATCAAAATGATACCATTCGAATTCTGGATGACCCTTGAGCATGATATGAGACCATTCGAGCTGCATCAAATCTGTCAATTCATACATCCACGGATCAGGGACCGTATGGTTAAACATGATTTGCCAAACAAGCTTAGTAAATATAAGGATTTAAATTATAGTGTCAGAGACCGCAAATAACATTGCATATTATCTTGACCGCAAAAAAAATTAAAAACACACGTCATTTTTTCAGAATAGTGCGGACTTTCGCGTTTTCAGGTTTTTATGACAAATTTAAAATTTTGTCTCGGAGTTTTTAGACAATACAAAGACAATGTAAAAGTCTGTTAATCAAAAAGTATGAAAATTGGTTAACTGACGAAGACAAAATAACGTTTCAAACATCTGTGCATTTTAATAGGTTGAAAAAAATATAGGTAAAATAAAAATGTAGTTAAAACCTATTAAAATGTATATAATTTTAATCGGGCTTATACAGAGAATTTTCTTGTGAATGATTTCCCAAAATTTTTTCGATTTTTTGAAATGTTTGTTAACTTACATTATTGTGAATGTATCCAAATAAAAATGGAACATCTGTTGCGTGGCCAGTTCCATAGACAGATTCCATATGAGTCCCAAGATCGAACGGCATTTTAACGTCAAGATAATAAGTATAAACAAAATTTGAAGCGGAATTACTAAAAATATGATCAATTTCTCCCGAAATAATAATTATTCTTATTTTTATTTTATTGTGACAGATTGTTTTGAAGAAAATTAGAGCACTGATTTCAAATTATATGACGGGATTATCATTTAATGATTAATTGATGATTTTGAGCAAAACAAGTTTGTAATAAAATAATGACCAGTATCATAAGCCATAATAAAAACCTGTAAATTAAGGCTTGTTCCATAGAAGGGACTCTGAATCCAAGATCGCCATAAATAAATCCAGCTAACAATTTCAAACCGTCTTCATCTGCATCTTCTAATCTTTCAACTCCCAAGAGTTCTTTATGATATTCAAAATATTTTTCGACAATCATCATTTGATCCTTTTCTGGCACATATTTGTATCTTCTAGCTTTTGTCGGTTTTCCTTCTTTGCGAGGGGTATACATTTTTGGTCGACTTTTTTAAATGATTTTTCCCTCAAGAAAAGTGCTTGGGTAGTTATCAGCACATAATTGTAATGTACAAGTTAATAAGTGAAAAACATTCACGAAATTTTTATTTGAGTTTGTATTGTTAATTTTTATTGCTTTTATTTTATGTTCAATATTTTGACAGGTACCGAGTGGTTGATGTTTTGTGAAAATCGTCAATAATTAAACTTTAAGGATATCTTACTAATTTGTATTCAAATTTTTCAGTTCTCGAATAATTTGGATTTTCAATAATACAAATTAATTTCTAAAAAACAATTGATCACAAGTCCTGATATAAACTTTTTGCTCGAAAGTGCTGGTGCAATCCTGCCAGGTGATGATCGGTAGAGATAACCATTTTGTATGTTAAAAGTTGATTGCGTACTGTGTAGATATGTTATATGCACTCTAACGAGTCATCGTCTTTTTAAGAAAAAATAGGCACTTTAAAAGGTAAAAAGAGAATATGTGAACTTTCAAGGGACGCATTTTAAGGGGCCAGGGACTGTAATGTTTTTTTCGAAAAACAGCCAGAAATACAGAAAAAAATTGGTAAAAATTGTTTTGCGAGTCAAAAACAATTTTAAGCGGAATTTGAGAATTAAAATTGTGTCGAAAATCCAAAATTTATTTTTCTGGAATTTTTTCCTTGTCCAAATTTCTAGATTTGGAAAACCAGTAGTCAAAAAAATTCTTGATAATATTTTTGAAATTTCTTTTGAATTACGTAGCCGGCGGACTCTATTTTTTTAAAGATAAGTGTGAAATGTTTATCGCAACATAAGATTTATTATTGCTCATTTTTTTCTTCAAATTTGTACATTTTTCGCCTACGGTTTTTAACAGAAAACAATTCGAGCAAAAATCAATACTCCCTTCGTAGCCATTGGTTATATCAAAGACAGTTGTTATATTCTCGTATGTTATGTGTTCGTTATATGACCAATATTGGTTTCCTTCATAAGAATTTGTACCAATAATATATCTTATATCTTGAGTCACTTGACCGTTATTCATCGCTTTTTCGGCGTCTTTGCTTAGGATCATGATAATGATTACAAATATTTTTTTGATATTTTTCTTTGCAAAATTGTTATTCAAAATTAACTCTGTTGTTCAATATATATTGTGTTAAAACAAGTAAATATAAATTTGAAGTAAAATTATTTGAAATGCAGGCAGATAAGTTACACACCCTTACAGTTTTAACTGATAACGGGTGTTTTTATAACTTACAGCAAGATATTCCTTGTCGAATTCAGAACTCATGATAAATTAAATTCGAATATTCCATGTTTGATAGATATTTTTAAAAATATACTGTGGTGTGCATCTATAAAGACACCCTCTATAAGAACAATATGCCAAAAATTTTGTCAAAACTTACGTTTTTCAAGAACAATTTTAAAATCTAAGGACAATATGGCAAAAGTTGAGGACAATTTGTTATAGTTTAAATTTGCAGGATTTTTAAAATTGATGTTTTTTAACATTCGTAGTTTAATTTCATTTACTATACTTATCTGGGATCCGTGACGGATCATCCGTCGCCCTGGGTGCGTTTCCTCTAACCAACAACGCGATCATTTACTATTCAAAACTAACCCACGCAAGACAAGGAATATTTGATAAGTATCATCAAACTTTTGTTAGGTCCGTAATGACTGAAAAGGGGGAATAGACAAGTCGGGGCTTGAACCCGCGGCACTTTTTTTGTTTTCAAATTGAAAAACATTTGCCCAGTTTCGTAATCACGTTCAGACCAAAATTAATTTTTATTATCGAAAATGAGGAAAAATAGAGTCAATTTTGTATCATCAAACCTAATCGTGAGTGAAAAATTCTCCATCATATTTCATTGGTGCCCAAATTGGATAATTCACAATATTATCATACTGATAAAGTACATTCAAAAGATGCAGTTTTGTTCCATCTACGGAACGTAACTCTTCGACAATTTGCTCCATATTTTCAATTTTTGGCTTTTCAGGTTCAGCACTCCGAGGTACGTCATTTTCAGGTACAGAACTTTCTAGCAATAATTCTACGGCCATATTTGCATGTGAAGATGATTGACTAGAAAAGTCGAACATAGCAACACCGTAAAATAATAGATTAAACAATATATTATGATATTATTACGCAAGAATTAACAATTGTCAATGAAAAAATGGTCAAACAGAAGGTGTTATCAAACAAAAAAGGGTTTTTTAGCTTTTATTTAATTTTGGTAAATATGAAAGGAGCTTGAGACAACATATATCTATTACGGTTCATTTTTATTTACTTCGGCTATTGAAAACGAGAAATTCGATTTAGTTTTTAGCTAGCTCAAGCTGAGCACAAATATCTACTGAATACTAAAATAAAAAATAATTTGTCCAATTTTTTTAAATATTTGTGCTAAGTTTGAGGTATCTAAAAACTTTACCGGATCAGTCGGTTTTAAAAGCCAAATTAAATAAAAATGTTGGCTGAAAAAGTGACATCAAAGCCCAAGCAAGTACCGCAAGAGATACACGTTGATATTATTTTATTTTAGAATAATTATAACGTACCAGACTGTGAAAATGCGGTATAGATCATTTTTGCGCTTTCTGTATTCAATAATTGATATCCAACCGACTGACCACCCGCAGATTCTCCTACCAAACTTTAAAGGATGAAAAGTCTTATAATTCTATATATTATTCTAACAGCTGCGATTATGTATACAGTATACATGATTTATGTCAAGGCTGTTCAGGAACTTTGACAAATTACCGCGTAACAAAGTTCATTAGCTCTAATAGCTAATCGAATCATTTATTACAATTTTGGTTTGATATCTCTTCAGGAAAAAAGTTGTTCAGTTTCATCTAGTACATTTGGACTACTTAACGTACATGATGTACTAGACCAAATTGGAAAATAAGAACCTTCTTCCTAAAGGGATATGATTTTGCTAGACAGCATCCCGGGCAAAATTATAGGATAACCATATAAAAATTCGCAAAAAAAATTTGGGACCAGATTGCAGCGCGAAAAAAATGACGGAATTTTCACCGGTCAGGTCGAGGTCAAAATTTTTATCAAAAATTATGCAGAGCGTGTCATTTTGCTTCCTCAAAATATTATGAAAATTACTTTCCTATTAGAAGTTCCTCATGAATAGTCAAATTAAGTTTCAGTTACTGCTCAAACGACGTGCCTCATAAATGAAACTATTAAATGAAACTACATGAATACTACAATACGGGTAATGTGTTTTGGTCCTTCGTATTTTTCTTGATGATTTACTCACCCATTGGCCGTTTAAGGGCCTCGGTGCATTTTGACAGATTTGCACTTTTTCATTTTTTTGATGAGAAACTTTTGATGAGAAACTTTTGATTAGAAACTTTTGATGAGAAACTTTTCTCTACTTTGAAATTTCAAGATGAAAACTGTTTCGAACGAAAGTTGTCACTTCTCAGCTCACTTTGTATTATCAGTTTTTTTTCAAATCGATTACTTTTACTTTGAATCGAATTTTGAAAAAACACACAAAAAACGGGAGATTTCGGTTGAAAGCGTCAAAATTGAGGTAAATTATTTATTTTTTATTTTTGTTGATAAGAAACTAAAAAACGGACTCGACAACCAAATTTTTTTTAATGGTTTCATACAATTTTTTCGGCAAAATCGAACATTTTGAAATACCAAAAAAATCGGGAAAAACGAAATTTTGGCAAATCGTAAAAAAATTTGTTTCATGAAGTGAATGAAAAAAAATTGAATTCGGTAGTCGAGTCGACTTGATAATTTGGCAGGTTTAACTGAATTAAATGTTTTTATTTTTGATAAACGAGAGCTTCTACCGGTATTCTTCATATTTTGATTGAGTGATTCCAGAATAAAAAGTTTCAAAATTTTTGAGCCAGAAATGAAGACAATTTTCAATATATTTCTAATTGTTTTTGACCAAAAATCACTGAACCATATCATTTGGTTTTTCAAAGAGCATATAAAAAATATGTGATCACCCAGTCAAAAAGTTAAAGTAGCCATTTTGTAGAATTTTTTTCGTTGATTTGAAACAAATATTGAAAAAAAATTTTGAACAAAAAATAAAGCATTTTTTATATGTTTGGAACTTTTATCGAAAATTTCTCGAATTCAAAAGGTTAAATTCGAACTCAAAATTTTCTTAAAAAAACATAATGCAAAAATTCGCTAGTTACAAAAGTTGCCTGGATTATGAATAGGGAGAGCACCGGTAAAAGTAACGAGAGAACTACAGCAGTTGATACAAATTCTTTGACATCACGGGGGTTGTTGATCCAAAAAAAAAACGATTCCGGGCACAAAAAAAAGTTTTTGGCCATCAAGTGGTCAGAAAATGACTTTCATCATCACGTTTAGGGTATATTGGGAAGAATATATCGAAGATCCTGCCTAGTCGACGCTCAAGATATACATGACACTAGGCAGGATCTTCGATATCAATCCAGTGAAAAGTTTTTCTTCAAGAGCCCATACCGGTTTCTATAAAAATGCACCGAGGCCCTTAACATACGCCCATCTTCTCGATTAGAAGCGGAAACTCATTTTACGTATTGTACGCTCACGATATAGCTGATGTTATTAATCTTAAATTACGTTCAATTTCTTGCTTTTTGAAACTGACAAGTTAACTAAAAATTAAAATAAGTCACCGGTACTTTTCTTGCTGGGTCTGGGTGAGGCCTGGTCAAGGCTTTTTTTGCCCAGGCGCTGAGCCACATCTGGGCCAAATCTGGGCAACTCTTTTGATGGAAATTTTGCTGGGTACTGGCCGGGAATTTTTTGGCCCAGGCCCAGGCGCTTATAATTCCGAAATCCCATAAGCCAATCTTTTACTTCAAATTAACCAAGGAACATGATTGGAGTACTCAGAATGTTTGGTTTTCGACTCTGTCTCGGCCCAAAACTGACCGTTGACACCCTACTGGCAAATGTTTGAAAATTTAATTTTCGAACATTCTGAAAATTGTATTGGTTTTTTGAGACACAATTATACATTTGTATCTATTTTTTTTCAATTTAGAAATTGAATTTTTTACAACGTTTCGAATATTTTTTTATTCATCTTTAGGCTGTTCAGGAGCTTTGACAAATTACCGCGTTCGAAAGTACCTTAGCGTATGCTATAGTTTTACTTTGATTTTTGATTAGGGAAGAATAAAATATTCCGATCGCTGACTTCCAGAATATTCTAAATGAAGATGGAAATAAAAAATCAAATCGTGGATCACAATTTTAGTATGATTATGCTAGACAGCGTCCCTGGCAAAATTAAACAGTATCCATATGAAAATTAGGATAAAATTTAGAACCAGATTGCTGCGCGAAAAAATGGGAAAAAATGACAGAATTTTAACCGGTTAAGTCGAGGTCAAAACTTTGATTTAAAGTTATACAGAGCGTGTAATTTTGCTTCCTAAAAATAATCTGAAGATTACTTTCCTACTTTGAGTTTAAGGGCCTTGGTGCATTTTTGACAGATACCGATATGGGCTTTGATGAAAAACTTTTCACTGGATTGATATATTCTTCCCAATAGACCATCAAAGTGTGATTCATAATCGAGGCAACTTTTGTAACTAGCGAATTTTTGCATTATTGTTTTTTAAGAAAATTTTAAGTTTGAATTTAACTTTTCGAATTCGAGAAATTATAAGAAATTTTGGATGAAAGTTGCAAACATAATAAATGCCTTATTTTTCGTTCAGATTTTTTTCAATAGTTGTTTCACATCAACGAAAAAAACTCTTCAAAATGGCTACTTTAACTTTTCGACTAGGTGATCACATATTTTTTATATGCTCTTTGAAAAACCAAATAACATGGTTTAGTGATTTTTGGTCAAAAATAATTAGAAATAATTTGAAATTTTTCCCCATTTCTTGGTGAAAATTTTTCAAACTAATTTTTCTGGAATCCTTAGCTGAAAATATTGGGAATAACTATTTTCACTATATTTAAATATGTATTCGTTTTGTTGCTTCACTTTTGTTTATCCTCTGAATCATACTTTTTTGAATAAAAATATGGTTTGCGCGAAATTAAGTTAAGTCCTCTTTAATCAAGAATTAAAAAAAATATTTCGCCGAGACTTGCTTAATTGGTAAGCCGGCCCATCAACCACGTAAAATTGAATAAATTAAACCCATATAAATAAATATTTTTTTCGATGTGCTTAAATTTATTTTTTTTTCGTCGTTTTTCGGAAATTTTAATTTTCGATTTCGACGTAGAAATCATATAAAATTAAATTATATAACTTTTCGATGGTAGTTGAGACCATTTTCTGAAGCTTCTTCTTAATAAAAAAATTTAATGTAATTTAGACACCTAAAGTAGCAAACGCGTGTTTTAGAGTGTTTATTTTAAAGACGATTTATAAAGTAAAATTAATCGATCTGAAAAAATTCAGATTAGTCAAAGTGAGCTTAAAAGTGGAAACTTACGTTTGAATAACTTTTTATTTGAAAATTATGAAGTGGCAAAAAGTTTCCCATCAAGACAAACAAATTGAAAAAGTGCAAATCTGTCAAAATGCACCGACCCCCTTAAGTAATACTCATGAAAAGTCAAACTCAGGCGCCTAGTTTATATGATATGAAATAAACTAGGCGCCATAAATGTTTGTATAAATTTAAAGTGTAAAAATACTAGACTAATCATATAGCTGATGTTAATAACCTAGAGGAACACATAACAATATGCAACTTTAATTTTAGCACAATCCTGTTTAAGGGTATCCCGGTTCCTACATTTTCTGCAGTAATTATGTCATAAAACTGCACCAAATCAATTGTTTATGTTTTGAACGCATAAAATAACCAAAATGACAACAAAAAAATTTTCGAAAATTTTGCGTTTTTTCGATTTTTTTCTAAGTATTTGTCTCAAAATTATGTTCAAAAATAACGTTTGTGTCAATTTGACCACTGAAACTGCAGAATATCGGGTTGACGTAAGCCAACTTTCTCTTTATTGTTTCCCCAGCTTTCTTTTGAGCCTACTTTCGAAAAAATCGAAGCACATTTTTTTCGGAAATTTTTTCACGTGACCTTGAAAAATTCATATTTTTTTTTTGGGTCGAAATTTGACAAAAACGCCACAGCAAAAGTTTCTGTTTGTTTAGAGCTAGCTTTTGCAAAAATTTGAGTAAATTTTGAAATTTAACCTAGGAGGAGATAAATTTTCCGATTAAAAAAGTTCAAAAACCGGTATTTTGGACCGGTTTTTTACGTATTCTAGAATAAATATAGCACTTATCGACAAAAGCTTACCTACAAAAGTTTTGTATAATGATTATACAGGTTATGTTAAGATTACGGTTTATTTCAAAATATAACCTCAGAGGAGTAGGAATTTCCGTTTTGGCTTAGGTGGCTCTTGTGCCGCTTATGTGTGAAGGAGTGTGGTCATGCAAAAAAGTTTTGGCAAATTTTTTTCGCAAGTTGAAGGCTAGTTCTACAAAGTGGCTAATCTGAATAGTATCCTAGACACTCAGTTTGGCTAATATTTCATCGGGAATATCTCAATTTAGGGACCGGGANACAAAATATACTTTCACAATTAGGTGTAAGTAAAAAGACTAGACTAATCTCATTGTCGAATAAGAGTGCCTTGATGTTAAAATAAAAACTTTCATACGAAGGGAAACTAACCAAAGAAACAAAAAATAAAGCCGGCATACAACAATTTATTATAACTCGGTTTTGAACTTTTATTACATCAAAATTACTCTCCTCCTAGGTTAAATTTTCAAAATTTACCTCAAATTTTTGCAAAGCTAGCTCTAAACAACAGAAACTTTTGACTTGTGCGTTAAGTCAACGAAGTTCCTACCAATTGTCAATTATGTCGACAAAACTGCACCAAACAAAATTGAATAAATTTGAATTTTTCATGAAGTTACGTGAAAAAATTTCCGAAAAAATGTGCTTCGATTTTTTCGAAAGTAGGCTCAAAAGAAAGCTGGGGAAAACAATAAAGAGAAAGTTGGCTTACGCAACCCGATATTCTGAAGTTTCAGTGGTCACAAATTGACACAAACGTATTTTTGAACATAATTTGAGAAAACTAGGCGCCATAAATGTTTGTATAAATTTAAAGTGTAAAAATACGACACTAATCATATAGCTGATGTTAATAACCTAGAGGAACACATAACAATATGCATCTTAAATTTTAGCACAATCCTGTTTAAGCCTAAAACTTTTAGGGGTAGCAGCGATGTGGCAGATTGGTAAATTTTTTCGGAGTCATTTATGAAAGAAAAAAATTGTTTTTTTTTTTAAATTTCTGATCTTTAATAAAAGTGTTCATTCTTGCAAACTTTAAAATTTTTAATTTCTCAACATAACTAAGTATCTGTAAAAATATCAAAAACCACTTTTCATTATAACACCATTTCCAACTTGACCCGATGTGAATTTTTTTTTGAAGGCGATATTTATAAACTTCAGAAATTTTCGGGTGTTATGCGCTATTTAGTGGGAGAATCATTATCCATATGAAAAAATTTCCTTAATATGAAAGTTGATTTTCCACGAAAAAAAGAGAAAAACAGCTTTTTAGAAAAAAATTGACCTACAATTGCATTTAAATAAGAAAAAATCTCCTGACTTTGAACAGAAAAGTAGCCTTTAACACCCGAAATTTAATTGAAATTTTTTTTAAATAATAAAATTTCTATAAATTGCGTGCCAAATGGCACAAACCGGTGTCACAAGCAAGTGTTGTAAATTTCATCAGTAGTTCGGAAACGATATTCGATTGACCCTTCCATCGGTTGAAATACGGAAATTAAAAAGATACCAAAAAATAACACAGCTGATTCGGCATGATTTTTCAAGAAGAATTCGAAAAAAACATTAATAAAAACTTTTGAACTTGATTTGCGAAAAATTTTCATAATATTTCCTTAAAAAAGTCGACAAAAAATAACAAATGAACATGTTATGATTTTTTAAACAGCAGACAGAAAATATGTAAACATGCATGAAAAAAGTTAAACTTTTTTTGTTTTTATTCACAGATTTCAAGAAAAAACAAAAAAAATTTTGGGTAAAAAATGCGTGAAATTTTAATAATGTTTTGAATTTTTTTGAAAATTTTACGAATTCAAAAATAAAAGATCGAACTCAAATCTTTTCTTAAATAAATGAAAAAAATATTTTAATGAGCTGATACACATTTATTTTGGTTCAGCTAACGATAAAAAGCACAAAAATAAACCAACTAATTGTTTTCGTAAGTTTTATTGACGCCAGTCTGCCACATCGCGGCTACCCCCTCAACAGATCATTTGGCCTAGGTGGTCGATTAGGACAAAAATAGGATGGTAGACACGCTAGTATGTGTGCTGAACATCTGAAGTTTCAGACTCCCGGAATATTTCACATCCTGCCCTGATTTTATTTACATCGCCCCCAATGTTAGCCGCATTTTCTTTAATAAATTTAATTGCAAGTTGTTGATCCATAAGTCCATAATTTCCGCCAACTGCTCTGTTATTTTCTTCGTCAAAAGTGTTCATAAACCCAAAGAGTCCGAGACGATACTATAAAAAGTTTCGTATTCATATCGGATGCAAAAAAGAGGCATGGCTAGAGTGTCCGCCGGGAATTTTCTAAAATGTTCAGTCCTAGATGTGAAGAAATCTTATTTTATCTTCCTTTTATATATTCTTCGTTCAAACTGATGTAAATCTAGGCAGCTAAATAGGCGATTGAACACTATAATTGCATATTAAGCTGCCTTGATTATCATCAAGGTGAACAGGGAATATGGCGAAATATTCACAAACATATTTGATACAATTAAGGGCCTTGGTGCATTTTGACAGATACCAATATGTGCTCTTGTTGAAAAACTTTTCACTGGATTGATATATTCTTCCCTATAGGGATACCCGCCCTCAGAGTACAAATCCTAATTATTTGAATGATACAAACAACGCAAGATATTAGCACCAAATCAAAACCTTTGATTGCGGAATATGCCGATTTCATTGGTCAGATTAAGAAATGATCAACCAATCAAATGCTCAGATTTTGCATTTTTCAAATATTTAGGATTTGTACTCTGAGGGCGGGTGATCCATATACCATCAAAGTAATGATTCTTGATTCAAGCAACTTTTGTAACTAGAGAATTTTTGCATTATGCCCTTTTATATCATGCCCTTTTGTAAGTAAATTTTGAGTTTGAATTTTACTTTTCGAATTCGAGAAATTATGAGAAATTTTCGATAAAAATTCAAAGCATAATAAAATAATGCCTAATTTTTTGTTCAAAATTTTTGTTCAATATTTGTTTCAAATCAACAATAAAAACTATACCAAATGGCTACTTTAACTTTTCGACTAGGTGACCACATATTTTGTATATGCTCTTTAAAAAACCATATGACATGGTTCAGTGATTTTCAGTCAAAAATAATTTTGAAATATTTTGAAAATTATCCTAATTTCTTGTTCAAAATTATCAAAATTATTTTCCTGGAGTCATAAGCTGTAAATTTGAAGAATGGCTACTTTTACTCAATTCAAATATGTTTTCGTTTTGTTCATTCGCTCTTGTTCATACTCTTAACCATAATTTTTGAATGAAAATACGGTTTGGGAGAAATCCATCGAAGCCCTCTTTAATCAAGAATTAAAAAAAATATTACACCGATTCTTGCCCAATTGGTAAGTCAACCTGTCGACCATTTAAAATTTATTTCATTTGACTAACAAAAAAATATTTCTTTCGATGTTTTAAAATTTCGTTTTTTTTCGTCTTTTTTCAAAAATTTAAATTTTCGATTTTGACTTAAAAATCGTATAAATTTAAAATAAGTAAATTTTCAAACATCGACAAGACCGTTTTTTAAGGCTCCCAATTAATAAAAAAATTAGTTAAATTTTGCTGTAATTATACACCTTCGATAGCAAACGCGCGTTTTTTGAGTGTTTTATCAAAAGACGATTCATAAAGTAAAAATAATCAATCTGACAAATTTCAGATTTAACAAAGTAAGCTGAAAAGTGGCAACTTGTGTTCGAAAAATTTTTTATTCCAAAATTTTGAAGTTGCAAAAAGTGCCAATCAAGACAAAAGAAATTAAAAAGTGAAAATCTAAACAATGCACCGAGGCCCTTAAGTTCTTTTTGACTTTAAAAACGCTTAAAATCAGATTTTATTCACTATTTCATCCACTTTGACAACCAAAACTTATGTTGGTGTAAGTATTGGTTCAAATCTCACTGATGACATCCTTATTCAGAGTTTTTTTAGATCTAGCGTCAAAATTTTAATTTAGGCAATTGGGCCGATAATTCTGGAAGTTTCTTAGCGCATCATTTTATGAAATTTTAGGCGTGTCTCAATTATTTCTGACGACGAATTCAAATCCCGCAATTGCTATTATTTACTTAATCAAAAGTGTTCATAAACCCAAAGAGTCCGAGACGATATTTTTAATAGTCATGGATGAATAAAATAATGAGATATGGCGTCTTCATTCTAGCTCACAAAACAATGAATATGAAATCAACCTGAACAGAAACCACAATTATATTTCCAGCAACGGCTAAATGATGGCCAAGGTAAAAACTGATGAGGAATTATTTGGCTAATATTTATCCTTCTGATATTTTTTGTCAATATAATAAAAAGTGTTTCAAAAGTGGAGTTAAAATGGCAAACACCTTGTTAAAGCCAATGTTAATTTGGGTACCTGACATATTCGGCCAAGCTGGGCCAGCTACTTTATGAAAGTACTGTTCACTATGAAAATTTTTCTTTTAATTTTAGACTAGACTAATTCGGCCAAAATATCACAATGATGGTAGTCTCGCATTCAACAAACTTCTAGTTCGGCAACTAGGAGACTTCAAAGAGCAAAAATGAACCATTTTTGAGCGAAATTCGAGACCAGTATTCTGGGTATCTTCACATTCGAGTTCAAATTTCATATTATTCACGCGATGATCTTATGTGGAACTTAAATCCCGCCGATACAAATGAAAATTAAGGGGGTAGCGGTTGCAATGTTTCTAGAGCACTTTGAGGCCTAGAAACATTGCGATCGCAACCTCCTTAATTAACATTTGTATCGAGAATGACTCGGCCGGATTAAAGTCCCACATTAATTTTTTTTAGAAATAAAATAAAATTGGAAGTCAGATTTGTGGTTACCAAGAAAAATGGTCTCTAATTTCGCCCAAAACTGGCTCAATTCCGGTATTTGAAGTGTCATTGTTGCCGAACTAGACGTTTGTGGAATGCGATACTTCACCATTGTTAATTTTTTTTAGTCTTGTCTGAAATTAACAGAAAAAATAGTAAACAGTACCCCTTAATTAACATCAGTGTTGAACAGGAGATATAACTTATCAATAGCATTTAATTAAATTCCAAAACTAGAAGCGCCGTTTGAAAATCCTCCTCCATGTAGATAAATCATGATTGGAAAATGATGATTTTCATATTTAACAATTGGTCTATAAATATCTAGAGTGAGGCAATCTTCTCCAATAAAGTCATTTTCGACCAGATCCGAATATCTCTCATTTGTTAAGTTTTTTAGTTCTTCGAAGTCGTTGTGACAAAATCTTGCAAAACATGTTGCATCTTAAATTTGATGAAAATGAAATTAAAAAAAAAATTGTAAAAAAACCAAGATTTTTGCAGCCAGCAAATTTTTGTCCATGGTTTGCGAAAAAAAATTATAATTTTGAGCAGAATTTTAATTTTTTTCTAGAAATGAGATCATTCTGACGCTAGCTGTATTTTCTGGACCATTTCTGATAAAACCTTATTTTTAAATGTTTTTTGATAGTTCAAAAAAATTCGAAAAATTGTATCAAAAGATTTTAAAAATTATTTCCATTTTAACACCAATTCTATAAAATCTCCTGGGAAAGATTGGATTGGTTCTGGTTTTCGCCATCGTCTATCTCCTATCGGTGCTTTTGCAA
>SCLH01000705.1:133165-159744 GCA_004367855.1 Oikopleura vanhoeffeni | reverse complement strand
CAGATCCAGCGAAAGGTGTTAAAGGGATATTAACACTTTTGTGAATATTCAGGCCTTACTACTTAAAAACACACTACGTTTCCTAATCAGGGCCGGGATATTCACAAAATTGTGAATAGGGGATATATCTCCTATTCACATTTTTGTGAATATCCCTGCCCTACTACTTGAAAACACACTACAAGTGTGAATAGTTAATTATACTTTTTAAAAGGCACCTTTGTTGAGATAAGATTAAGGAGTCCCAACTTGGGACTCCCAACCTGGGAGTCCCAAGCCATAATTAAAAAAAATATTTGTCAACCGACAGAAACTTAATTTAAAATTCAAATCTTATTCTCGCTGCATGCCTCGATGTTATGATTCGACTAATTTTTAAGTTCAAAATTTTTTTTGCGAAATTTATTCATGACTCGAGCTCCATAAAATTTATAATCTCAATTTTGTTCTCTGACGCTACTGGAAATATGTTATTTTACTCAAAAACATCATTTTAAAGGGACCCATATATTGTAGTTCTTATTTATGATAAAAATATAAAAAAGATTCCAGTATTTTTCGTTCTCAAGGCATCATTATTTCTTCAATTAAAAAAGGTAAGATAGTAATTCGGCTAAACTGTGATTCGGCTACATTACAAAAAATTGAAAGTTTTGAGACATTTCTAGAATTCTGAAATTTTTATGGAATGGAGCTTCCGGTTCAATAAAAACCATTAAATTTCTATTGAGATCATCGAAACAAAAAATTTCTGGCATTCAGCTACCACAAATTTATTAATTAAATATCTTATATCCCCTATGCACACTTTTGTGAGTATCCCGGCCTTACTACAACCTGTACTAAAACACACACTACATTTTCTAATCAGGACCAGGAAATTCACAAAAGTGTGAATAGGGGATATGCGATTTCACCAAATTTGAGGCATTTTTCTGATTTGAATAAAAAATAGTAATTTTTTGAAATATTTTTAAATGCACATATCTACGTAAAATAATATTTCTTCTCTCGTTCCCCGAAAGTTCTAGAAATTTGGATATTTAATTAATATAGCCTAATCACAGTATACTGCAGTAAAGCCGAATTATTATCTTACCATTAAAAAACGAACCTGTTAAACGGCAGATCACCTTCATCGAGAAAGATTCCGCTCTCATCTTCAAATTCACTAATTTTTGGGAACTTTCGACATTCATTAACCAATTGTCCAGATACAACTGAATACAAAAATATTACGTTTTTTATTATCATTTTTGTAAAAATTAGATGACTGACGATTTTGATGATCAAAATTTGATCAATTGATTCATTTTCACCAAAATATTGGATTAGTTAATAAAAGTACTTGGTGTCAATAAATTAAGTCATAAGCAAATATAAGCGAAATAGAAAATTGTTTATTTAAATCTCAGAGACACAAATGCAATTATATCACTTTTCACTGATATTGTTTTCTCTGGCATATTTTTATACCAATTGTTAATCTAATTATAATAGAAATTGCATTCTTTTTTTAAGGGGGTCGGTGCATTTTGGCAGATTTGCACTTTTCAATTTTTTTTGTCTTCATGGGAAACTTTTTGCCACCTTAAAATTTCGAATAAAAAGTATTTCAATCGTAAGTTGCCATTTAGAGCTCAATTTGTATGATCTGTTTTTTTTTCAGATCGATTATTTTTACTTTATAAATCGTCTTTAAAATAAACACACTAAAAACGCGCGTTTGGTATTTTAGGTGTCTAAATTACATTCAAATTTATTTTTTCTTTTTTATTAATTAGAAGCTTCAAAAAATGGGTTTGATCACCATCGAAAATTTATATAATTTCATTTCATATGATTTCTACGTCGAAATCGAAAATTAAAATTTCTCCCTAAAAAGACGAAAAAAACGAAATTTTAGCACATCGAAAGAAATATTTATTTTTATGAGTTAAATTTAGTTAGAATTTGCGTGGTGTAAGAGTCGGGCTTCACGCAGATTAAGCGAAGTCTCGGTGAAAAATTTTGCACAGCAGGGGTCCGGCGGGTATTGAGCGAAAAAACTTTTCCGGGCGGATAGACGAAAGGCAAAAAGATAGGGTTTTTTTTCAACTTACCTAGGCAAAAAGATAGGCGTTTTCGAAAAGCCAAAATAAGGGCAATATTTGAGAATTTTTATGGGATGACAATAATTTCAATTAATTTGTCGTTTTTTTCTATGTTATCTGAGTACAAGTTGATTTTGCCTCAAATCTGCACACAATGTTCTTCTTAAAGTCGAGGTTGTGATACTTCGCTCAGTTTCTTATGAAATAATTTCAAAATAACGGCCCCAAGTGATTTTTCTGCGGTATTTCTACACTTTTTAATTTCTACAGTGTAAGTGATAGTTTTTTTAATATGGTAATTTTTTTTTCTTAGAATTATTTTAATAGAAATTATATTTAATTAATTCTGGCCGGATAAAAATCAAATAAATGCATTATAGTAAGCTTAATTCAAGATTACTGCGTATGAGTCATGAATCGAAACGCATTAATCATAGTCGGAAACGCATAATCGAATTTGCATTTATGATTTAAAAATTGAGGCAAAAAATCAGCTTAATTCTCACTCTGACTACCGTTTAACTAAATTATAAAATCTAGACTTTGTTTTTATTGACCAATCAGAGCGTATTTCCCACCGCTCCGGCGGGATAGGTGAAATCGGCTTAATGGTGAGGTTTTGAGCCGAAAAAACTTTACCTAATCCGCACGGACGCTGCTGGTATAAAGAGGGCTAGAAGTACATTTCGCGCAAACCGTTATTTTTCCATTCAAAAAAGTATTGGATTCAGAGTATAAACAAGAGCGAGAAACAACAACGAGGACATTTGATAACAGATAAAGTAGGCCATTCTCAATATTTTCCAGCTGAGATTCCAGAAAATTGTTGAAAAATTTTGAACGCAAGAAATGAATAGGAAAATTTTCAAAAGATATTTCAAATAAGCGTTTTGACAAAAATCTCAAAAATGTCATATGATTTTTCAAAATAGAAATAAATATGTGGTCACTTACGTGAAAAATTTGAAAGCTAGCATATTGAAGAGTTTTTTTTGTTGATTTGAATTCAATATACAAAAATAATTTGAACTCACAAATAAAGCATTTTTTCTAATGTTCGGAACTTTATTCAAAATTTCTCATCATTTGTCGAATCGGAAAGTTTAATTCGAACTAAGAAATTTTCCTTATAAGAATAACTTGTGAAAATCTGAAGTTAAAAAAGTTGCCGATTATGAAACATGCATTTGATGTATATTGAGAAGAATATATAAACCCAGTGAAGTTTTTATCAAGAGCCATATCGCGGATATCCGTAATCTGTCAAATGCACGACCCTTAAGGCCCTGGAGTTTATTTTATTTTATATATTAAATGAAAATTTATTTCTACAAATTTTTCTAGTTAATTTTAGATAGACTAACTTGGCCAAACAATCACATGATGTTAGTTTCTGATTAAGACCTTTTTCTGGTACCACACATCTAATCTTCTCAATTTTATTTCATTTATTACGATGAACTTATGTGGGACTTGAATAGCGCGAGCCGTTGTCGATACAAATGTTAATTTAAGGGGTAGCGATCGCAATCTAGGCGTCAAGTGCCTAGAAACATTGCGACCGCTTTCTCTTAATTTACATTTGTTCAAAACGGTCGACGGGGTTTAAAGTCAATAAGATCTTTATGAATAATAAATTTCAATCGGTATGTGTGGAAACCGAAAAAAACGTCTGGAATTTGCTCAAAAATGGCTTCATTTTCGCTCTTTAAAGTTTCCAGGCGCCAAACTAGACGTCTTTGGAATGCGAGACTACCGACCATCAGTCATTTATTTCGCCGAATTAGTCTAGTCTAAATTAACAGAAAAATTTTTTATTAGTGAACTTACCCTTGGCAAAAAATAAGAATAATAAAATTTTTGCAAGAATCTAAGTGGCAAGAAATATATCAACAATGTATACATTTAATGAGTTATATCTTAGTAGTAAGGGGGTAGGTGTCGTAATTTTTTAGCCCCTTTATAGAATTATTTATCATAACTTATATCGGTTATGACTAAAGTTGACCCTAAGGAATCTCATGGTGGCAATTATTTTTTCAAAAAATCTAGAACAAAATCTAGAATTTTCAAAAATTCGAATATTTTTTTTGCTTTAACCGCAGAAAACCGGTATTCCACCATGATATGAAACATTTTTTATTGGTGAATATGACCACCGAAAACGATGCATGACATTAAATTATCGGATATGTCTATAATCGATTCTAGAAATTTCAATATATTTTAGCCAAAATCGTTAACCTAATTATCGAGATTTGACGCTGATTGGTTAAATTTTTGATTGGCTGTAAGCCAACTTTTTGATCATGAAATCTACTTCAATTTGGTCGTACTTTTGTTCCGATCAGACAACTTTTTTTCGAACTTTTCATTTCGTGATTACTTAAGTCTTATTTTCTAGAATTCTAGGGTGAATTTAAAAATCCGAGCCGCAATTCATATTTTTGACACACTGATATTCATCTCCTGAGTCGAAAAAAGGTCTTTTCTGAACACCGTCTAGGAGAAGTATCATACTTTAAGAATAAAATGAAATCCGGTTCAAAAGTGATTCTAGAAAATTCAAGAGCGAAATTACAAAAAAATTGGCTCAATAAATATTTTAACTTCTAATCTTCCCGTACTCTTGTAAATTTCAGACGCCTTTGTTGTGGGGGTCTAAAGATGATAGATTTGAGAAAAACGTTTAGTGCCTTTAGAATAGACTCACAACTGGTGGTTGTTGATGTAAAGGTTGACTTTGAGATGTGTATCGTTTAGACGAAGGCTTAATTACACGAGTACCCTCATAATTTTTTACAAGTCCTTAGATTTTGTTCTGAGGCGTGATTGAAATGGTCCAGATTACGACACCTACCCCTTAAATTTATTGTTATTTCTTTTACCACATTTTAAACTTTGAAATATATTCTTAAATTAAAAAAAACACAAAAAAATTCCAATGCTTCTGAAAACTCATAGCAACAGCAAATTTGGCAACAGAATATCAGGGGTGGTTTAGCCAGAGATGTTTTGATATAACTCTGAAATTTATTTTCTGCAAATGAATGATGAACTATCATCAATTTGGTGAGATAATTTAATTTTGCATGAGATAAAACAAGACTTTGGCTATTTTGTGATAGTAAAGTATTTTTTTAAGGAAACAGAGAGATTGATTCTCAGACTCGTCCTATGCTCAAGATGGAGGGCTGGCCATCTTTGAATGTTGGATGAATTAACTGCCCTTAATTTACTAAGAGTTGTTTATTAATTCAGACAATCAAATTTTTTGCATTCTTACCCGTTTTTAAAGATTCATGCGAATACTCAAGGTCAAATCCAGTGTCATGGATTTATGGCATGAAAAACTAAAAATACGGTTTGAAGGTTTAATTGTGTTTGGAATATTTTTCTTGTACAGGTTTGAGCAGAAAAACATATTTTTGAAAATACGAAATCAATCTGAAAATTTTGAAATTTGTTGACTGTGATCAATTACTGAAGGCGGTCACTGCATGAGAATCTATGTTTTCAATAAACAGCATTGTGGAACCATATAATTTTCAGTGTATGTTAATATCAGTGTTGATTTTCCATCATAAATTTCCTTTATCTCTAGGTGGGAATGGATAGAGGGGATTAAAGCCATAACTCTTGTTGTTCAACTGTCCTCCTTTTTTTTTCTAATAATGGACTTTTGTACGTTTTTTAATAGCAAAGGTTAGAAAAAAGAATCGATATTTTTCGCGAGCCAAAATGTATTACTCCATGTATATTTTCAAATTGCTGTATTTATGAATTATGTTGAAAAGTCAAATTTTGGTGGATTACGCAAAGCAGAGAAAAATTTACTCAACTGCGTTCCAATTTTTTCTGTTTGCATGGCTCGAAGATATTGCGATTATTAATCATGATTTACGACAATTTCATAGAATAGGTAATTGAATTCAGAGATAAACGTCAAGGCACAAAAAACTTATATAATTTATGAACATATTTATTGGTCTTGCTTTAGTGTACTGAAATGCTGTATTTACAAGGAATCTAGAACCAATAGCATGCCGATTCAAACATATTTGCAACGTGCAATATTGAGATTTATAAATTTGAAATGTTTTAAAAATAATCTGAAATAATATTAAGCAAAAAGATTTCTTTTCTTCAAATCATCTTTGTCAATTTAATCAGTATTTTCTTTTAATACGGTACCGATATTACTTGAAACAAAATTTTGAATTATATACAAAATTTATTATTTGCATGTTTGTGCAATGTCGATTTGGGCACTATCGCACCCACTTTCAATCAATTGTGTTGCATCGTTGAAGCACTTTCCGAATATAAACACAGTACAGTTAAATTGAATATCCAATTAAATATGAAATCATTTTAATTTACGCTCTCAAAAATTGCTGACCTTGAGAATTAATTGCAAACTGTTGAATTTGAACAATTCAATTAGTACGTTTAGGAAAGTTGAAATTGTATGATATTTTTCATGACATCGCCGATTAATTTACGTATTAAACATTAATATCGCGATATTTGAATATTATTGAAATTGCCAAAGAACTCACTCTGAAATTCGTTTTAAATTTGGGTGTTCAAGAAAGGTTCGGAAAAATTATTTTTCGAACATTCGTCTGAGCTTATAATTCGGCTTGTTAATTTTTTATTTTAAAAGTCAAAAAATGGTTTCAAGGTCAAGGTAAATAAGTCAAAATGAAATTTTAAGCTGTTTTCTATTTGTTAATGGGAGCAGAATTAAGAAACTTCTATTTTTTTTAATTTCATTTACTTGTTAAGTTATTTCACTCATACAAAGTTAATGCAATATTATTTGAGGGCCTAGCGTAGCAAAAAGTAAACTTTGTCTCTGGGCTCTTTTTTGTGCCTCCGGCGGCCTAAACCACTGCAGGCCAGGAAGCACAAATGTTAGTAACGTGAACGGGGTAAGGTTAATTAAAAACAAAATTTGTTTTAATTTGTGTTTAAAACGGGTTTAGATAATTATTTTTCGGACATTGGATAAAGCTTAAAATTTCGCTTTGATTTTTCAATTTTTTTTATGTGAAAGCCCAAAAAAGTGCTTAATTTCAGCGGCTAAAATGACGTCATAAATAAAAATTTGAAGCAGTATTCTATTTTTCAGACCAAGCAGAATAAAGAGGACTTTTTCAAAAAAAATGGTTTGACTTAATTTGCAAGTTATTTCAATATTAAAATTATTGAAAGAGTTGAATTGAAAAAAAGGATTTGTCTTATTTTCTGTTTTAAATGGTTGTGGAAAATTGTTTTTCGTACATTCGATAGAAGTTAAAATTCTATTTTGATTTTTTATATTTTTTCATGTAAAAGCTCAAAAAACTCAAAATTTCAGCGGCTAAAATAACACTCAAACTGAAATTTATATTTACAAAAATATCAGCATCACTCAGCAATTTCAGTGCACCTTTTAAAATTTTGATATCTATCTTAATTTTCGAGTTCTGGCACTTTTAAGTTATGTCAAATATAAATTTATTCAATGAGTTAGTCGCCTAATTAGTGACAATTAATTTGTGTTTGTCTAATTGATCAGTATTTTTCTTTCAACTTAACACTCCCGCAGCGGGACTCCCGCTGCGGGAGTCCCGCTGTTTCCGAGCAAATATGTTCGAGGTTATAAAATATAAGAAGACAAGAGGTCCCGTCATATATATGTCTCGAAAAGGACCCACGTTGGTCACGACACAAAAAAAAAGATGGCACAAACTCACTTCAAGTAATCTAGGGGATTAAAAATTGTTAAGTCAAACAACAAGGAACAAGGATCGAACATAGGGGTATAAAGGGATATATCGGCTTTTTGCTTACAAGTATTCAAAATGTTTTTATCGCTCACCTAATCGATCATAAGAACATAAAATTCGAGCATGTTCGAAAATAAAAAAATTGAATAAGCAAAAATAAGAAGTTATTTACTTAACTTTCAGAGACACAAATGCCTCTGAGCAGCCAAATACGAAGACGTACCGTATTTATTTGTCATAAATATTGTTTTTTCTGAAATGTTTCGAGAAAATTCTGAGCAATATCTTTTTCCTAACCAAAGTGCCTTTCATTGGTAAATAAGATTTAAAAATCATATTATATGATTCATATATACATTTGCGCGATTTTAAGCGACTCATCTGATTGATTACTTAGAGAGCACAAAATGACAACACATATTCACATTAATTTAACAAAGAAATGGTTCGAATGGGGCCATTTTTTACAAAAACCTAAGAGCCGCATTATAAGTTTTTGTCAAGAAATATAAATGTGAATTTTGTGGACACCTTTAGGGTGTCACCCTATCAACTACCGAAAGTAACTTTTCTTCAAAAAGCCTAAAAAACCAACTTTTTGTGTTAACCAATCAAGATTCCAAAAAAAATCCTAGATATATCAAAAGTCATACCGAATTTGAGGTCGTAGTTACTGATTTATTCTGAATACTAGTTAAATAGCAATTTTATTTTGAATACTGGTTAATAGCAAATTAATGAGAAATTCAAATAAATTGAACTTATGTTACTAAAAAATATCGAAAATTGCACAATGAATCTTTAATGTTTTGATCATGAGAAAATATAAGTCAATAAGAAACCAATTTGTTTAAACACGTCATTCAAAGCCCGATAGTAGAATCTAGAAGTATAAGGCCGATTTAATTCCTAAAAACTGTATTTCTGATTAAAAGTTACCCATGTATTATACTGTATAATTTATACAAACATCCAAAATATTCAATTTTACAAAAGTCAGACAATATGCATATAAAAAATATAAATGTATTGTGAATACAGTATTGAGCATTTTTTAAAGCCAAGATTTTGATAATCATTTTTATTATGTAGAGTTTCAAAAAAATCACTTGTGAAAAATAAAACATCCGAGAACAAAAAAATAGAGTAAACATTTTTGGTCGACTTTTTTTTCTTTTCTTTTGGTATGAAAAATGCGTAGGCGTAACAAATCTCAATAAAAAACCAGTGCAATGAATAGTGAAATGTCCGAAAAATGCAAAGTTTGCTTTTTATAGGTATACCGTAAACCAACCGGTTTCAAAAGAAAAATAGAGAATAAAATCGAACAAAAAAATATTTCCTAAATTTGAATTTTACTTATAGTGCTTTTGAATAAAATTTTGTCGACCAAAAATGTATAACCCCAAAAAAAAATTTTGCAAGGTTTACCATATTTATTTCTTAAAACTGGTTATTCACGGTGAATCATTCACCAAATTATTTTTAAAATTTCATTCAGCAGAAATATTGTCAATAATTGAACGATCTCTTAGATGAACGTTATCTTGTCATGATCGATCAATTCGGAAATTTGAAGTTGTCTAGACGTGGCATTGCCGTGACATTATTCAAAACTACACTCAGGCTGTCGAACTCAGCAGAACCTGTATCTATTTCATTTGTTTCGAGAAATTGGCAAAAAAAAATTTCACAAAAAATTCAACGATTACCGACATTTTTGGCGATATTGGCACTTTCGGCAATATGGAGACAAAAATTAAATTTTTTCTTAAAAATTAAGTTTTTCCTTAATAAATGAAAACTCCGTAGGCGTTCAAAATAGCGTTATAATTTGAACAGTTTTTAATTTGCCACGATGAGTAGGACTGAGTACTCCATCAAACGCAAGCAAACATAAATCGAAAAAAATAAATTTAAGAAATCCAAAGATGTCAAAAAACGACATTCATGCCGAAATCAAAGTAATTTGTAATAAAAACTTCAAAGCGCGTGGGCTTTTCGGCCATATAGGCCCTGGAAGTATTTTAGCTAAAAATCGCGAAATTGTGTAGGTTTTTATGGAGATATTTGACCGGCGATATGAAGCCTCCTCCAGTAGCTGATTAAAACTTCATACAGTTTATCATTTCGGTTCCGATATAAATACAGTGTAGGTGATTTTCATAATTGATTAAATTATTGATATTATTAATCAGTTCAGTTTGAACCAAGAATCGTTGATTTATGTAAATAATTGTGCTACACTTTAAAATTTAATTTTCTTTCGTTCGAAGTGTGAAATTATGACGTTTCGGCCAAGTTCGAACTCATCTGTTGTCCTTCGACCCACTCATTGGTTTAAATTAACAATGAATACAAATATAATTATCCTGAAATTTCGTAGTGATTCTGCTGACGTTTATTATTTTATAACTTTGCTAAGCCTGTTGGTCTCTAAAATCATTGGTATCAATTTTAGGTCTTGACATTTCAACTCCAAGACTGATTCTATGACATTGATTATGCCTGGTTTCAATGATTATAAAAATGTCAGAACATTTCATTTTGTTTAGGGCACGATTATATGCGGGCGGGAAACCCCCCTAAGTGTGTTTGATGTGAACTTTGCTAAGCCTGTTGGTCTCTAAAATCATCGGTATCAATTTTGGGTCATGACGTTTCAACTTCGAGACTAATTCTATGACATTGATTAGGCGGCCTAATTTAGGCCTCGTTTCAATGATTATAAAAATGTCAGAACATTTCATGGCATGACCATAAGACTACTAGAGCAATTGTCAGCACACATGGGCAATCTTTTTATATGCTGACCAACGAAAGTAAGTAAAATGACAAATACGTTCATAAAATAAAGAATTTTAAGCAAGGTTTGAGTGTATCGACATGAAAGTTGTTTGTGCCTTCGGTAGCTGAGTTAATGATATATTCTCGGGCTGTCTAAGTTTTATCTTGGAAATTATGGATAAAAATGGCGATTTTGTTTTATATCACGAAAGTCTTCAAAAACGCGAACCGATCTCATGATCAAATCTACCTTGTGTTAAAAAATAAACTCAAAATTCACCTTATAGCGTCTTTTAGTGTAATCGGGTACATCGAAAAAAACACCCTAGTCATACGGCTTGCAATTTTCTAAAACATATCAAAACTCAGCTACCGTGGGCAAAAAATAGTTTTGTCCGGCCTAACTCAAAGTACGCATCCTTTGATCTACAGCAAAAGGTTTCATTTTTTAAACTCATTTCGAATCATGTACTTCAAGATAATATTTATCAGTTAATATTTGGTCAAACATTTTTTTGATCTTTATGCTTGGCTTTTAGTTTGGCTATTGGGCATGCTAGTGCGCACCCAATTTATATATTTTAAGGGGGTGGGAGTTGCAAAATAAGCCAAAAATGACTTTTTCTATTGGTGATTACTATTGATTTAGGAAAAATAATTCCTCAGATTTATCAAAAAAAAAAGAAACTTAAAAACAAGAACTGTCGATTGTATGATTGGGCTAGTCGTTATCATCTCCGGTTCCACCGGAAACGCCGCTAGAAATTATATGACCTTGAAATTTAAAAGTCTATCTCCTCTCTCAGTTTTGAGGTATCAACTTAATTATTTTTTCAAAATTAGCGCATTATCAATGGTAATCGATCGTAGATGGAACAATTGACAATTTAATTTTAGAACGCTTTAATTAAGCAATAATCGGTTTTTCAGCCCCTGAAATCAGAGGTTTTCAAAATCTATCTCCTCCGTCAGTTTTGCTTCAGGGCGCCGAGAGTCAAATCTGAAAATTGAAAATCATCGTAAAAAATTAAGTCTTTTTTTCAAAATCCAAAATAAAATAAAATTATTACGGATTCTTGCTTAAAATTTTCACGTGGTTTTTAAAAATATAATAAATTTGTCTCTGCGGTGTAAACTTAGCCTTTTATGCATAGGGAGGGTTACATCGAAATTTTCAGATACCAAGATTGAGGGCATTTATTAACCGGATAAGACTATTGAGTCTATGACCTTGACTCACGATCAGATATAAATTACTTCGCTTATGAAAAAAGTCAATTCTTATTATCAACGAACGTAAATATTTTGTCTTTCCTATTATACGAATAAAAAATGATAATTCATTGTCTCGAATAAAATATTTCGTCAGACTTCACTATTATATTTGAAAGTGCCGAAAAAATACTTTCTGGTTAAGCTACTACTCTGAAAATACCACCAATCGATTAAAAAGTCTTCAAATAATATGTGTTGATAGTTTCAGCAAAATTCAAAAAAATTCTATTTCCTTCCTCACTTGCAACTCCCACCCCCTTAACACTCAACAATTATTATGAAAATCATGGTGCTGAAAATAAAAATATCAGTACTAATCTTCATAGTCGGTTAAAGATAGCATGTCGAGACGTCCAATGTTATTCTCAAAGTGCAATTGAAAAGTTCAAAAGACAGTTTAAAATTAAGATTCATAATATGCACAACCACTCCTTCATCCTGAAATTGACGTCATTTGGGTTCACTTTAGTGTAGTTTTTTTTAAAAGGGGCCACTCCTTCTCATGACAATTACGGGAAAAATTACGGCAAAAATTGGCCAAAATTTTATGACAGATATATAATCATCAAAACGCTTCGAAAATCTACTTTTAACATGATTGCTCATGATATCATTAGAGATGATGGAACGAAGCAATAAGGGCCATTAATAATTAATGGCCCATTATTGATAATTAAATGATGGTTGAAATTAATCATCATGGTTCCCTTCCCCTTTTCTTCGCTTTTCTTTTCCTAGCCTGCTACAGAATGTCAGTTATTTCAATTTCAAAATTGGCCTGTTAGACTGACAGTAAGATCAGTGTCAATGAAGAATATCTCAACTCATTATACTGATAGTCACATCACTAGAGTTGCCAAGAATTTTTTTACAAATAAAACTTAATTTTCAAATTTTAGGAAAAATCATTATACAAATCCTGTACCGGGTACAGTGTACCCTGACAAGCCAATTTTCAAATTTAATTTTTATTTATAACTCCGTGGCGTCTAAACGGTTTTCTTGGCACTCACAGATTCTTCACCATGTAGATTTTCTTTTATTATTGTAGTTTGACTGATGTCAGCCATGGATCAGCAAACTGGAAATTTTTGCTGGGGCAGGGCCGCCTAAGCCACTTTTTTGCTGGGTCTGGGCTGGGCCGGGTTGATGCTTTTTTTGGCCAAGGCGCTTGGCCACATCTGAGCGTAAAAAGCGGCCCAGATGCCCAGGTTTTGCCGATCCCTTATGTCAGCACCGAAGCATTTTCTTCTCACAGTGCATTTACCCTTGTTTTTATCGGTGCAACCACTGAGCTTTATTTCTGTACCTAAAAATTAAACTCTTGACAATAAAATAAGATGATTTAAATTAGTGAGTTCTTTTTTAAACAAATTTATACGACCTTGTTATCGATAGCCGATTTTCGTACAGTAGGCTTTCCTGATAGTAGGGCCTTTTGAATTTAAAATTTTTGGTTTTAACACATAAGTGTTCTACTTTATTTTTATTTTGGAAATTTTTTTTCATGTTATATTGACATAAGTAGGCTCAAATGAAGCGCGTAAGTAAAAAGATTACTTAAATGACTGTATAAAAATTTTCACAATTGAACATCTGTTGAAAAATTCAAACTATATTTTGACACCTGTCATCTACTTTTTTTTCAATAAATTATGGTGTAAATTTTGGCGATCATGAATACTTCATTTTGATCGGTAATTTTTTCACCAATCAGTAAGTTTTCGCAATTTTTAAGAATAATACGTCCAAAAATGTATATAAAAAGTGCTTTAATTGATTATATCTTTCTTCCAACCGAAGAAAATTTTTAAAATGATGGTGATCTTAGATCTTTTATAGTATATAGCACGTGTTCGAATCTCACTAGTTTTGTCTTAGTGATCGTTTTGACTATAATAATAGGCTCGGGTGCTTGATATTGGGAGCACCAAAGTTAATTCATGATATTATATACCATAATTCATGGTGATATCAGCCGATCAACTCCCGGCAAATGAGGCGGCGTGGAATTCGAAAATAGTTGGATTCGAACTCGCGCCATAGAGATCACCATAATTTTCAAGAATCAATCTGCCAAGTACTAACAAGGTTCTAAAACTGGGCTACTAGTCATCAAAGGCTGTCAGTAATATGCTTATACTAATAAAATAAATTTTCTAGTCAACCGTTTTAAGCGGAGACTTTTGATGAGTAAAGATATATCATTCATTTCCTTGTTTTAAGATTAACGTTCTAAGCGCCCGATTTTGATTAAAAAAGTGCGATGAAAGACCTTTTTTTACATGGAACGCACACCTTTGAAGGACACGGATGGTTTATCGATTTTCCTAGAGCGAATCGGCTGTCAATAATTTTGCGAATTTAGCAGTCGATCGTGATTTTTTTATTACTCAAATATATTCTGTATAAAATGAAGACTGATCAAAAATTAAGTGAAAATTTCAGAAATAAGTGTGTAAAATAATTTAGAGAGTAACATTAAATGGGCTCAAGGTTAAATAGAAAGAAATTCTTTCAAATGAAGATTTGGCTTGTTTCAAAGTACGTTTCAAATCAGTTACTCAAAATTTCACATACAGACCACTCCGGGTCAGGGGTAGTTGCTCATATTAGGTCCGTATTTGTTCTTCTTTAATTGTATGGTTGTTTAGGGTACGATTATATGGGGGGGAAACCCCCCAAACCCCCCTAAGTGTGTTCGATGTGAGCTTCGCCCACGTTAGGGGGAGACCCCCTAAAACCCCCCAAATTGTATGGTTGTTCAGGGCACGAGTATATGGGGGGGAACCCCCCAAACACCCCTAAGTGTTTTCGAAAAGAAAGAAATTCTTTCAAATGAAGATTTGGCTTGTTTCAAAGTACGTTTCAAATCAGTTACTCAGAATTTTACATACAGACCACTCCCGAAGCTTTAACACTTCAATCAACCGGTCTCAAAGGAACAATTTGGTCAGGGGTAGTTGCTCATATTAGGTATTTGTTCTTCTTTAATTGCCGGGGATAAGAAAGATCAATACTTAAGAAAAAAAATCGCGATATTCATTCAACGGCGCTAAAGAGAAATCAATGCCAATCAGGCGAACGTTTAACAAATATGTAATCAAAGTCAGTAAATAAAACACTTATTAAAAATTGATCAAACTAATTAATTTTGATAAATTACATTTTTAAATTTATTTAATTTTATAATGTTTTTTGGAAAATAGTATTTATTGACGTTTCGGGTTTTTCATTTTCGAAAATGAGAATAAAAAATATAATAGACGTTTCGCTTTTATTGCATCATCAGTATGTTTTTTGGACTAACAGTTTAGAAAATAGGACGTGCCTTCTATGTTTGAAAAGTGCGCGTAAAAAAATAATACAGTTGTGAAAAGTTGGTTCGAAAATCAATTTGGTGAATCCGGCTTCAGTTTCGAAGAATTGAAGTCAGATTCATTACAATTAAGTTCATTCAAATTTCGACCAATCTGAAACTCGAAAACAAAAGATTATAATTTCGACCAAAAACGCAAATTAAAATTTCATTTTTATATTTGAAATAATATTATTTGGAGCGCGCTAGTTTGAAGGCGTTAGATTCAAAATATTGCTTTAAGAGGTTCTGGGTGCTGAATTTTGAACAAAAATTGATTTCAGCATGTTACAATTCGCAATGTCGACTCTAAGAAATATGAATTAGAAAGTGATTACAAAGCAAGAAAAAACTCTTCTTTATTAGCGGAAATTAGGCTCCTCATTACTTTTTAAATCATTAACACATTAATTTCCGTCAAATAGCGCCGCGCATGACCCTTTTGACTTAGAGAGATAATGAAAAATACATTATTCAACATGCACTGTATGTTTTAAAATTCAATAAACGAGTGCTTAGTACCAAACCGAAGAAAAGTTTCTTGAGTTTTACAAGAAACCTTAATGTTTATAAACAATTATTTCTGCAGATCTTTGATCCAAATTGTGTTATATTTTTTTGAAAAGATTAGAATAGTACGATGAATAAGGCTATTCTTTATTAAAGCCTGATTTCGAGTTATTCCGACCAAAAACATATTTCAGCCTAGGTCGGGTAACTTTGAGAAATGTGTGAAACTCATTATTTTCAATCTCATCAGACCAAGTTTTCCAGCCATTGTGTTACCAAAAAGTTACGGTCTCAACCGGAGGAAAATTGACTTTTCACAATAATAGAAAACATGATCTAAACAGATTTCTTTTATTGTAAAAACGACAATTTTCCTCCGGTTCTGCCTTAATATATGATAACAATTTGGCCGAGATTTTGGGTGGGTTTTTTTTTGTAAAATAAAGATATACAATTTTAATTGTTCTACTATTATTATCAATAACAATTTTGAAAACAAATAAGTTAACACATATTGATCACATTTAAGTTTATCTTAGTTCACGCGTTCATTCGGCGGTCATTCAGAACCTAAAGTATCAATTTTGAAAACACTCAAACCAAAAAATAAATAAATCGAAAAAAATTCGAAATTATACTGGTCCACCTTCAAGTGAGCCTATGCAAGCCCGTGATATTTGCCTGGCTTCGCTTGACATGACAAACAATTACGTTGCCTTGGCTTCGATTGAATTTTTCTGTGGCTCAAATTTTCAAATACAAAAATTTCTATCGGAAATCACAAAAAATAAGTAAGGTAACTTTTTTTTTAGTTTACCCCACCAGTTTTCCCCTGCCATTTGAGAACGGAACGAGATAATCACAAACGAATTTCGGCACCCAACAGCCATGGGATAATAAATGACCAAAATTTTTTGATTTTCCAACGGATGTCCGGTGATACCGGAAATTGACCGGTAAAAATTTGAAACGTCGGTTCTGAGAAAACCCAATGTTCTTCGAAGCCAATTTTTCAATACTTTGTACAACTTTTTTTCAGAATTTTTTTGGTGAGAATTTTTAGTCATATGACACCCTTAAAGGGGTCAAATTACAATTTTTCGTATCTCTTAATATAGGGAACCTATGAACCTGAAAATATATTCACCTGTGTAGTTTTTTCAAGAGAAAATGTTTGGCAGTAAANGTCAAAATATGTAGTTTTTTTGGCGCTGGGAAATTTAACCCCCTTTTTCCATACATTATAAGTGGGTTCATATTTCAAAATTTGACTGCTGGAAAAATGAAGTTTTTCTTGAATAAGTTTTTTCTTCAAATTGGTAAAATGTTCCTGCCGACACATTTTTTGTACATAAATATACGAGAAAAAAAACAACCAAAATTTTCAACCAAAAATGTACACTTTCTGATGTACCTGTGTGCTATTTTCAGCAAGATGGACCAAATAATGAGGTATGACTTTCATGGATCAATTACAGAACAATATCCTGATGGATTTGGTTAAGTCCCCTATACGCACCCTAGCAACGGCCTGCGGAATTCAAGAAGTATAAATTCCGGGCTTTAGGTTAGGTGGTTTTTACTCAAAGAAGAACTTCAACTGTTCTGATGACCCTGTTATTATTGAAAAAACAAGACTTCCTTGTGAATTAACTGAAAATAGCACAAGGTACATCAGAAAGTGTACAATTTTTGGTGGAAAACATTTTGGGTTATGTTTTTTCTCGTTATCTATTTTACTGTTACCAAAAAATGTGTCGTCAGGAACATTTTACCAATTTGAAAAAAAACTTATTCAGTGAAAAACTCATTTTTCAGCAGTCAAATTTTGAAATAATGAACCCAATTATAATGTATGCCGAACAAAGGGGTTAAAATTTCCAGCGCAAAAAAGAACTAATTTTTTGATGTTAGAGTCTCTGGACGGCACATTAAGAGTTATTTTTAACCAGATCGATACCATCTATAGCTCTTAATTTCATTCATTTATTTCATTACTTCGAAATTTTCATAAAATTGCGCCAAAGGATAAACCAAAAATTTGAAATGACCCTCGATTCGGGTTTATCTTCCATATGTTTACCAATTTCCACTATTTCCGTTCATAGCTTAATTTGACCTTGGAGTGTGTGATATGCCAAAAAAAGTTGTTGCCGAACATTTTCTCTTGCAATAAAGTAGCCAGGTAAGTATATTTTCAGTCCACAAGTCTTCTCGGTTTAAAGATGCATTAAAACTGTAATTTGACCCTTTTTAGGGTTTGTCATATGACCAAAATTTTACTGCCAACACATTTTTCTCTGCAAAAAACTTACCCAGTACGTTATTTTCAGTCCAACAAGTTGTCTAAATAGTGAGATTCAAAAACAAAGGGTAATTTGAACCCCGTTTAAAGGGTGTCCATGTGACAAACAATTTTTACTGCCAGAACATTTTCCTTGAAAAAACTACACAGGTGAAATATATTTTTCAGGTCATAGGGTTCCCCTAGTGATTAGCAGAGAGATTACGAAAAATTGTAATTTCGGGACCCCCTTTGTAAGGGCTGTCATATGACTAATGAAATTCTCACCCAAAAAAAATTCTGAGAAATAGTGCTACACATGTGTGAAAATTGGCTTCGAAGTAACATTGTGTTTTCTCAAAGACCGACGTTTCAAATCTTTTACCGGTCATTTTCCGGTATCACTGCTGACATCTTGGAAAAATCAAAAAATTTCTGTCGATTTTTATCTCATGGCTGTTTAGTGCCGAAATTGCCGTTTTGTGATATCTCGGTTCTCGTCCTCTCAAATGGCAGTGCGGAAAAAACTGGTGGGGCCCAAACTTAAAAATCAAACGTTACCTGTAGTTTATTTTTTGTGATTTCCGATTAGAAATTGTTTGTATTTGAAAATTTGAGCCACAGAAAAATTTCAATCGAAGCCAAGCAAGTAGATTGTTTGTCATGTCAGCGAAGCCAGACCAAATATCACGGGCTTTGCATTAGGCGATGTTGAAATGATAGAAGGTACCAGTCCCTAATTTCGAATTTTTTCGATTCTATCTTATTTGTTTGGTTGAGTGTTTTCAAATTGATACTTTAGGTTCTGAATGACGCGAATGAGCGCGTGAACTAGATAAACTTAAATGTGATCAATATCTGTGTTAACTTATTTGTTTTCAAAATGTGTTATTGATAAATAATGTTAGAACAATTTAAAATTGTATATCTTTATTTTACAAAGAAAAAACCCACCCAAAATCTCGGCAAATTGGTATCATATATTAAGGAAGAACCGGAGGACAAATTGTCGTTTTTCAAATAAAGAAATTTGTTTAGATCATGTTTTCTATTATTGTTGGAAGTCAATTTTCCTCCGGTGAGACCGTAACTTTTTGGTAACACAATGGCTGGAAAACTTGGTCTGCATGAGATTGAAAATAATGAGTTTCACACATTTCTCAAAGTTACCCGACTTAGGCTGAAATTATGTTTATTGGTCGGAATAACTCGAAATCAGGCTTTAATGAAGAATAGCCTTATTCATCGACTGTATTTTAATTTGGATCAAAGTTCTGCCAGAAAATAATGGTTAAAACATTAAGGTTTCTTGTTAAAACTCAAGGAAAACTGTTTGTCGGTTTGGTACTAAGCACTCGTTTATTGAATTTTATAAACATACAGTGGCATGTTGAATAATGTATTTTTCATTATCTCTCAACTAAGTCAAAGGGTGATGCGCGGCGCTATTGACGGGAGTAATGTGTTAATGATTTAAAAAGTAATGAAGGAGCGCTATTCCGCTAAATAAAGTAGAGTTTTCTTTGCTTTGTAATCACTTCATAAGTCATATTTCTAGAGTTCGGACATTGCGAAATTGTTACATGCTTGAAATCAATTTTTGTGCAAAATTACAGGCCACCCAGGGAACCTCCTAAGCATTATTTTGAATCTAACGCCTTCAAACTAGCGCGCTCCAAATAATATTATTTTTAATATAAAATGAAATTTTAATTTGCGGTTTGGTCGATTAATTATAATCTTTATTTTCGAGTTTCTGATTGGTCGAAAACTTGCAATGAACTTAATTGTAATGAATCTACTTCAATTCTTCGAACTGAAGCCGGATTCACCAAATTGTTTCGAACCCAATTTTCACAACTGTTATTATTTTTTTCACGCGCACTTTTCAAACATAGAAGCACGTCCTATTTTCTAAACTGTTAGTCCAAAAAACATACTGATGATGCAATAAAGCGAAACGTCTATTATATTTATTTATTTTTCTTTATTCTCATTTTTTCGAAAATGAAAAACCCGAAACGTCAATTAAATACTATTTTTCAAAAAACATTATAAAATTAAAAAATTTAAAAATGTAATTTATAAAATTAATTAGTTTGATCAATTTTAATAAGTGTTTTATTTACTTGCCCATTTTGATTAATATGGTTAAAACGTTCGCCTGTTGCATTGATTTCTCTTTTAGCGCCGTTAAATGAATATCGTCGATGTTTTTTTCTTAAGTATTGAATCTTCTTATCTCCGGACAACCCTTAAAAGAAGAACAAATACTAAATAAGCAACTACCCCCTGACCAAATTGTTCCTTTCCGCAGACCGGTTGATTGTAAGTGTTAAAGCTTCGGGAGTGTCTGATATGTGAAATTTTGAGTAACTGAGTTGAAACGTACTTTGAAACAAGCGCAAATCTTCATTTTGCAACAGAATTTCTTTCATTTTAACCTTCAGCCCATTTAATGTTTTCTCTCTAAATTATTTTACACACTTATTTCTGAAAATTTTCACTTAATTTTTGATCAGTCTTCATTTTTATACAGAATATATTTGAGTAATTAAAAAAATCCGAATCGTGATTCACGATCGACTGTGCCTAATCGCAAAATTATTTCGACAGCCGATTCGCTCTAGAAATCGATAAAGCCATCCGTGTCTTCAAAGTGTGCGTTTCCATGTACAAAAAGGTTCTTTCATCGCACTTTTTCCATTAATCAATAATCGGGCGCTGTAGAACGTTAATCTTAAAACAAGAAATTGAATGATATATCTTTACTCATCAAAAGTGTCCGCTTAAAAACGGTTAACTAGAAAATTATTTTATTCAGTATAAGCATATTACTGACAGCCTTGATTGACTAGTAGCCAGTTGTCAGAAACCTTGTTAGTACTTGTTTCAGTTGATTTCTTGAAAATTATTGTGATCTCTATGGCGCGAGTTCGAATCCAACTATTTTTTGAATTCCCCCCCCCCCCCCCCCCCCCCAAGCCGCCTCATCGGCGGAGTTGATCAGCTGATTCACCATGAATTATGGTCTATAAGTGAGTTCATGAATTACCTTCGGTGCTCCCAATATTTCAAGCACCCGAGCTATTATTATAGTCTAAACGATCACTAAGACAAAACTAGTGAGATTCGAAACACGTGCTAAATATACTATAACTATATAAAAGATCATAGATCACCATCATTTTTTAAATTTACTTCGGTTTGGAAGAAGGATTTAATCAATCTATAGCACTTTTTATATACATTTTTTGGACGTATTATCTTAAAAATCTGCGAAAAACTTACTGATTGGTGAAAAATTACCGGATTCAAAATGAAGGTATTCATGATCGCCAAAATTTACACCATAATTTACTTGAAAAAAATAGTAGATGGGACAGGTGCTCAAAATATAGTTTTGAATTTTTTCAACAGATTGTTCCAATTGTGAACATTTTTTATACAGTCAATGTAAGTAATCTTCTTACTTACGCGCTTCATTGAAGCCTACTTATGTCAATAATAACATGAAAAAAATTTCAAATAAAATAAAGTAGAACACTGTATGTGTTAGAAACAAAAATTTTAAATTCAAAAAGGCCCTACTTATCAGGGGAAAGCCTACTGTACCGAAAATCGGCTATCCGATAACAAGGTCGTATAATTTGTTTGAAAAAAAGAACGTCACTAATTCAAATTCATCTCATTTTATTGTCAAGCAGTTTACATTTCTTCGGTACCAGAAATAAAGTCAGTGGTTGCACGACGATAAAAACAAGGGTAAATGCACTGTGAAAAGAAAATGCTTCGGTGCTGACAAAGGATCGCAAAACCTGGGCATTGCGGCCGCTTTTTACCGCTCAGCATGTGGCAAGCGCCTTGGCCAAAAAAAAAGCATCAACCCGCCCAGCCCAGACCCAGCAAAAAAGTGGCTTAGGCGGCCCTGCCCCAGCTAAAATTTTCCAGTTTGCTGATCCATGGCTGACATCAGTCAAACTACATAATAAAAGAAAAATTACATGGTGAAGCAATCTGCTGAGTGCCAGAAAACACGCTTCCAGACGCCACGGAGTTTTATAAATAAAAATTAAATTGAAAATTTGGCTTGTCAGGGTAACACTGTACCCGGTACAGGATTGTATAATGAGTTTTTTTCCTAAAATTTGAAAATTTAAGTTTTTATTTGCTAAAAAAATTCTTTGGCAAACTCTGGTGATGTGACTTCAGTATTAATGAGTTGAGATATTCTTCATTGACACTGATTCTTACTGTCAGTCTAACAGGCCAATTTTTGAAAATTGAAATAATGACATTCTGTAGCAGGCTAGGAAAGAAAGCAAAAGAAAAGGGGAAGGGAACCATGATGATTAATTTCAACCATTCATTTTTAATTATTCAATAATGGGCCATTAATTATTAATGCCCTTATTGCTTCGTGCCATCATCTCTAATGATATTCATGACTTCATGATTCTGAGGCGATCAGGTGTTAAAAGTAGATTTTCGAATCGTTTGATTTGATTATATATATCTGTCATAAAATTTTGGCCAATTTTTGCCGTAATTTATGGAGAAGAGTGGCCCCTTTTAAAAAAAAAAATACCTTAACAAAAACTACACTAAAGTGAACCAAATTGACGGTCAATTGCAGATGAAGGAGTGTTGTGCATATTAGGAATCTTAATTTTAAACTGTTCTTTTGAACTTGTTCAATTGCACTTGAGAATAACATTCGCCGGTCTCGACATGCTATCTTTTATCGCGGATTACCGACTATTGCAAGATTAGTTACTTGAAAATTTTTATTTTCAGCACCATGATTTCATAATAATTGTTTGAGTGTTAAGTGGGTGGAAGTGCAAGTGAAAGGAAATTAGAAATTTTTTTGAGATTTTGCTGAAAACTATCAACACATATATTTGAAGACTTTTCAATCGATTTGGTGGTATTTTCAGCAGTAGTAGCTTTAACCAGAAAGTATTTTTTTCGGCACTTTCAAATATAATAGTGAAGTCTGACGCAAATGTTTTATTCGAGAAATGGCAATTATCATTTTTTATTCGTATAATAGGAAAGACAAAATATTTACGTTCGTTGATAATAAAGAATTGACTCTTGTTCATAAGCGAAGTAATTATATCTGATCGTGAGTCAAGATCATAGACTCAATGGTCTTATCCGGTTAATAAATGCCCTCATCTTGTTATCTGAAAATTCTTGAATGTAACCCCACCGATGCATAAAGTGGGGGGGGACTAAGTTTTTACACCGCCAGAGACAAAATTTATTATATTTTAAAAAACCACGTAAAATTTAAAGCAAGAAATCCGTAATAATTTTAATTTATTTTTGGATTTGAAAAAAAAGGACTTAATTTTTTACGATGATTTTCAATTTCAGATTTAACTCTCGGCGCCTGAAAAGCAAAACGGTTAGAAAAGAATTTCAAAATGTTCCACCACAATCGGTTGCTGAATGTTTCAGTGGTTAAAACTCATTGCTACTTATTGAAAAAAATTATAACAAAAACTGACGAGGAGATTTAGATTTTGAAACCTCTGATTTCAGGGGGGGATGAAAAACCCGATTATTGCTAAATTAAAAGCGTTCTAAATTTAAAATTTCAAGTTCCATCTACGATCGATTACCATGATAATGCGCTAATTTGAAATATAATAAGTTTGATACCTCAAAACTGAGAGAGGAGATAGACTCTTTTAAATTTCAAGGGTCAGTAAAAGTTTCTAGCGGCGTTCCGTGGAACCGGAAAATGATAAACAACTAGCCCATTTCATACAATCGACAGTTCTTGTTTTAAGGTTTTTTTTTTGATAAATCTTGAGGCATTATTTTTTCCTATTTCGAATAGTAATCACCGTTAGAAAAGTCATTTTTGGCTTATTTTCAACATCGCCACCCTTAAAAGTATATACAATTGGGTGCGCACTAGCATGCCCAATAGTCGAACTAAAAAGTCAAAAGCATAGATGTCAAAAAATGTTTGACAAATATTAATTGATAAAGATTATCTTGAAGTACATGATTCGAAATGAGTTTAAAATGAAACCTTTTGCCTGTAGATCAAAGATGGCGTAGTTTTGAGTTAGGCCGGACAAAATATTTTTTGCCCACGGTAGCTGAGTTTTGATAATGTTTAGAAAAATTGCAAGCCGTATGACTAGGGGCTGTTTTTTGCGATGTACCGGATTACACTAAAAGAGCGTCGTATAAGAGTGAATTTTTGGAGTTTATTTTTAACACAGTAGATTTGATCATGAGATCGGTTCGCGTTTTTTGAGACTTTGTGATATAAAACAAAAATCGCATTTTTATCCATAATTCCTAGATAAAACTTAGACAGCCCGAAATATATCATTAAATAAGCTACCGAAGCACAAACGACTTTCATATAGATACATCAACTTGTTAAAATTCTTTATTTATGATGAACGTATTTGTCATTTTACTTACTTTCGTGGTCATGCCATATAAAAAGATGCCCATGTGTGCTGACAATTGACTCTAGTAGTCTTATGGTCATGCCATGAAATGTTTCTGACATTTTTATAATCATCGAAACGAGGCCTAATCAATGTCATAGAATTAGTCTCGAAGTTGAAATGTCATGACCAAAATTGATTACCGATGATTTTAGAGACCAAACAGCTTAGAAAGTTCACATCGAAAACACTTAGGGGGTTTTCCCCCATATAATTCGTGCCCTTAAACAAAATTGAAATGTTCTGACATTTTTATAATCATGGAACCAGCATAATTCAATGTCATAGATATCAGTGTTGGGTTGAAATTCAAGACCTAAAATTGATTACCAATGATTTTTTAGAGACCAACAGGCCTTAGCAAAGTTATATAAATAATAAACGTCAGCAGGGAATCCTACGAATTTCAGGATCAATTATATTTGTATTTTCATTGTTAATTTAAAACCAATGAGTGGTCGAAGGACAACAGATGAGTTCGAACTTGGCCGAAACGTCATAATTTCACACTTCTTCGAACGAAAGAAAATTAAATTTTAAAGTGTAGCCACAATTATTTTACTAATCATTCAACGATTTCTTGGTTCAACTGAAATGGATTAATAATATCAATAATTTAATCAATTATTGAAAATCACCTACACTGTATTTATATCGGAACCGAAATGATAAACTGTATGAAGTTTTAATCTGCTACTGGAGGCAGGTTCATGGCGTCGACCTAAAATATCTGCCGGAATACGAGCAGGTTCCGAGCAAACGATCAGATCGGGTTTTTTTCCGAACCGATCCGGATCACGTTGTTTTCAAAATCGAGTCCGAACCGAACCGATCGATCTTCAAATTATTGAGCTTTGCTTCGAGCAGATTCCGAACGATCACATCGATCAACAAAAATGTCCGATCTGATCGGATATGTGATCGGATCGGATACTTTTTGGCGCACCGTGAGCTAATAATTCAAATTATGCTTAAAAAGCGTTGTTTTTTATCATTAAATTCATAAAAGATTATATTATTACTGATTTCAAATTATTATGTTCAGAAAATGACGAATTAATTTCCTTTCAAATAGGGACATTACAAGTGAGGCGTTTTATTTTTATCACGGGATTTTCAAAAATATTTTTTTCGAATTTAATAATATCCTAAAAAAAGATTTTCGAAAAAGTTTTCCAATACAGGGGTAGCCCGATATCGCCGGAAAAAACTACGCAATTTCACGATTTTTTTTAGCTCAATAATTAGATTGTCAATATCGATGGAATTTGGCGATATCGCCAAATGTTGCCATTACTCGCTTTTTTTGAAATTTATATTTTCAAACTATGTTGTGGACGTCATGAACTGAGGCATTAAAAAAATAGAATTTCCCAAAATTTTCTTCCCTTTTCTAGAAATGCGTCTCGATAAAGTACTTATTCTACGAATTATGGGTGATACAATTTCATTTCTGAACCTAGTTTAAAAAACTCTATAAAATAAATACAAATCGGCATATGACGTAATTTCCACGCCTACACGTTTTTTTATTGTTGAGCAATATTTTATTCCTATCCCATATCGCTTAATTTGCCAATATTCGCCGAATATTTTAGCACCTCGATGATCCATATGTTTGAGCCGTAGTTATCATTTCATTTCGCAATAATTTTTTTTGCTGATTCTTTGAAGAATAATTAGAAGAATAAAAAAAGTGTCCGACATGAGATTGTCATCCGTCAAATTTGAGCAAAATAAGAATCGACTATATAGTCAGTACCAGATGGATGCGCATTGCAGCTGTTGTCTGGGAACCGTATTGTATGAACTTTTATAAACTTATAGTCTACCTGGTCACCCAAGATTGCTGCTAGAGCGGAAAATGGAGGATAATTTTTTTGTAATTTTTGCTAATTTGACGTAAATTGCTTTCCACGCGTGTCCAAATTTGCTTATTATCATTATTATTTTTTTTGAAATCGTACATTTATTTTTTCTGTTTGTCTTTGAATAAATAAAAAATTCGAA
>SCLH01000705.1:111607-129451 GCA_004367855.1 Oikopleura vanhoeffeni | reverse complement strand
ACCGATACTAAAATAATGCGAGTACAAATTCTTGATGTCAATATTTTTGACAAAAAATCATTTTGAAAAAAATTTTCATGGTTTCGATTTACCAACACCACCACCTTAAGGAAAGTAAAAAATCTCATATTGATGCAAAATTCAGAAAAACTGTTCATTCCTTTACGCAAATTGTTTAAAAGTCAGTTTGAAGCCAGGCAAAAGCTATCCCTTACCAGTTTGAGAATACAGTTTAGACTCAACTCGAACTGAAAGCACAAACTTGTTTGACAATGAAACTAGAGAGTTTTTTAAATTTGTTATGTCGGCGTCTCTTGGGCGGTCATGTCAACTTTCATTTGAGCCTAAAATGTTTGACAAATTTAGAAACCAAAATAAATGCTTCAAAATAAGTTTTTGCCGTAATTACAAACCACTTTAGGATTTTGGTGCAATTTTTAACTCGGTAGCGTCAAAGAAAACAAATTAGCGCCACTCAATTTAAACCAAACATCAATAATTTTTATTCCGTTTTAGCCCTTGTTGCCGCACGAAAGGCAAAATATCAAACACGACAATAATTTGATTAATATTGTATAGCTTCAAATTGGAGCCTCACACAAAAAAATGATGAAGCTTTATACAGCGTAGGTGGTATTCGTATCAAGATTACTGTAAGCGGTAACCGACGGATGCTGTATCTCGAGACCTCAGAGTAATAGGCAAGCTAATTTATTAGTTGCATTGTCAATTTTTGGCGGGTTGCTCCAGAAAGATATTAAAAAACAAAAAATTTCATGTCAAAAAATTTTCAAAATGTTCTATATTTTCAAAAGTTTTAATCCTTAACCGCACTGTACTTTGAGAATAATAACTTTGTGCTTAATCTTTGTGGCATTAGATCACTGTGAATTAGATCTTGAACATATGGCAATAAAAATTCTAAATTCGCAAACAACAAAAATTCCAAATTTCTTTATCAGAAATTTGGGGTAAACCCGGACCGGAGCTGTTCTCGAGACTCAGAGAGTTATAGAAAGCTGATTTTAGCTGCATTCTATATTTTTTCAACCGTCTATAAAAACTAAAAAAAATAAATTGATAAAATGTTTCTGATTTGCCAGAATAATGATTTTTCCAAGTATTTTCAAGGTATTAACTTTTCGCGCTGATGAGCTACATTGGATTGCTGACTATTTACCAATTACTTAATTGTGCAACTTACGAAAAAATATCAAAATATGATTTTACTGCAAAAAAAATTTGGAATTTTCTTACAAAATTCTTATTTTGAGATATTTGAGGTAATATAACTTTGAGTGCCCCTTAAAAACTAATGAAAAAAAAAATAAAAACTCTTGCTACCGCCTCCGCTTTTCACACTTTAAAGAAGTGCTTTCTTTTAAAAAAATCATATATGTTCGACCTAAATGATTTTACCACGACACATGTGCACAAACAGACCCATCTTATTTTGGAAATTTCTCTAAAAACAAGATAAATTTGAAAATCAGCGCTTTGTACGGGCTGTTAAAGCCACAAATAAAAGTTAATACTTGGAAAAAAAAGAAATTTGTATTAGCACGGACTCAGATAAATTGTACCAAAAAATGGAAAAAATTCACTTTTGGACCGATACGGCCCGGTTCCAGGTCCATACCAAAAATTTTGACACCATTTTTTGAAAATTCAAACAATTCTCCTAGAATCCGAAGTTGAACTCAATACGAATTGCGTTATCTAGACAACGTTTGAAAATCAGTAAAACCCGTCGTTAATGCCCTTAATGTAGGTGTCGTCGCCATTTTAGGTGTTTCGCATAGCCAATTGTCGCACAAGTACTAAATCGTTGGACCCTTAAGTTCAAAATTTACCACGAAAGTGGTTCTGTTATGTTACACAAATGTTGGTCACCTTGCTAGTTTGGCGGGAAATGACCTTAGAGAGGCTCAAATCAGCCACACCCACTCCTTAAAGGCGGGTTGTTGGTAATCGAAACATGAAAATTTTGAGAACTTTGACTGCTGATATAACTAGACTCGGAGAAGCTGAATATTCATTTATTAATTTTTAATTTCTAATAGTTTTTCTAGTTACATCGTATGTAAATAATTCTTTGAAATATTATATAGTTAATAAAATAAAATTTCTTACCATAAATAATAGGATTTTAAGCTCCATTATAAGTCGAAAAGAAGAGAACGGGATTTGGAACGAAGACTGGCTGGATTTCGGTAAATTCGGTTCATACTGTCTCTCCATATTTCAAATAATAACTCTTATTTTGCGAAAATATTTACAGTTTAATAAAACTAGAAAATGGTAAAATTTTTAATAAAAATTTAAAAAACAATTTTTTGTCGACATTCTACACCCCGAATTTCTAACAAAATTCTGATTTGAAAAACAAATCTAAAAACAAATTTGTCGACATTCTACACACTGATTTTTCTAATAAACGTCAACATTCTGCAAATAACAATTTGAAAACGTCGAATTCTACAAGTCGACATTCTACAAAGTCGACATTCTATAAGTCGATTCTACAAAGCGATTATCACTGCCACCCAAATTTTATTCTACTGAAATAGCTTATCAGTCACTAAAGAAGCGCTTCGGCGAAATTTTAAAAACAAAATAAATTTCCGTTAAAACTTTATAAAAACGAGTGATCCAGGAAAAGATTCCGAATTAGCAAAAAGAAAATCTGAATTTAGAAAAAAAAAGATTTTTTTCGGGAAATGAGTTATTAATATAGGCATATATTTATATGCCCTTTTAGTAGTACGAGTGTTGCGTAGTACGACTTTTGTGCAGTTTTAATTTCGATAAGCGTCACTTTTAATTTCATGGCAAATAATCAATTTGGCAGCCAAATTGGTGATTAAACCCACGAGTGAATTAAGTACCTACACCTGAGTGTTTCAAACACAACGATGAGTAGTACTCAAAAAATGGCTGATGCGACCAAATTCATAACTAAAATACACTGTAACAATTTCAGAATTGAGTTGAAATAACCAGGTGGGTCTGATAACAAAAAAATGAGCAAAACATTTTCGTTTAAAAACTAACCCGTAAGTATATTCAATAGATTCAAAATTCAAGAAAAAAAGAATCTTAATTCACCACAGTGGTGCGCACCACTGGTCCGCGGCTTCAAAATAAAAATGCAAACCCCTTCCGGAAGTGCCTTATGAGTATATTTGAGTTTATATTCTGATTCAGCGCTGTTTTGACTGCAAAAAACAAAAAATGGCAATTAGAATAACAATTCTGAGTCTGAGAGCAATTTTTAAAACAAAATTCTGAAAATTGTAAAAATAAGGAACTTTCGGGCCTATTACAATACTTCGGCGGCCAAATATACTTCACCCAAAAATTGTTGTCTCGTGTTTAAAACACGCTGTGCTGTGGGGATTAAGAACATAATCCAAAAGGCCATTTATTTAATTTAATTACGCAAATTTTACGGTTACTTAAGAAAAGAACTAATGTTTATCTGCGAAAAACTTGAAATATAGTTTTACAAATTTTGATAGCACAATTAAGAAATCATTGTCTGCTGAAATGAAACGTACAAACACTTACTTCATCGTAGTAACACAGAAATAAACAACCAAATGTTGGTTGTTGAAAAGGAGTTACTCTTAATCTTGCAAAAAAACAATATTTCAATGAAAATAAAAGTTAATTATCGCTAAAAAAATAAAAATCACAATTTTACGTAAATAACCCGGGTAAACCGTACAAAAAGCATAATGCTGCAAGTATGTCTGATAATCGGCCAGTTATCGCCACCCTAGATTCAGCAGAGTAATTTGTCTCCATACAAGTTCGTATATTAAGAAGAAGGACATTCTAGGGAATAGCAGCGATGTGTGGAATGGTACATTTTCGAGTGATTTTGAAAGAAAAAAAATGTGAAAATGTTTTATTTAATTTTTGATCTTCAAAAATGTTTCGATTTTGCAAAAGTTGTATACATTTTTATTTCTCAACATAGCTTAATATTGTAAAATATCAACACAACACTTCTCATTACAATCCATTCCAACTGGACCTCGATTGGGATTTGTGTTGAAGGCGATTTATAAACTTCAGACATTTTCGGGTGTATGCACTAATTAGTGGAGAAATCCATTATGCACATTGAAAAAATATTCTTTCATATATGAAAGTTTTTTCCATTGAAAATAAGAGAAAAGAGCTTGGAAAAAAAAATTGACTTTTAATGAGTTTAAATTGAGAAAAGTTCCGTGATTGTTAAAATTAGTAGCCTTTAACACCCCGCATTGTATATAATTATGAAAAAGCAATAAATTTTCATGAAATTGCCTGCCAAATGGCACAAACCGGTTCACAAGCAAGTTGTTAATTTCATCAGTAGTTCAGAAGAGTCGGCTAGTGTAACCCATTGGTACGCTAAGCACGCCCGTGCTTTCCTACCCAAATTGCGTCTGCATTATTGTTTTTATTTCAGACATTTGGTACGGAAGCACAGCGCATGTCTGAAAGGGTTGAAAAATAAGAGTTCTAAACGCAAAACGTGAATAGTAAATTATTCTAAAATATTGGAAATTGATTGTGAACAGGAGATATAGGCCCTAACATAACCCTCTTGTATACAGAGATAAATTCCTTACGTTGAAGATAATCAATAATAGTTATACACTAAAAACTAAAAAGCTCATTTCAAATATTTTTGCACATTTCAATAAACATCTATAAGCACAATTATGCTATTGAGCACATTAATATCTACAAAATTGTTTATTCATTTTACCCGATAACCTGTCCAACAATAATAATACGATGTTCACCGATCACACTAAGTTAGCCTACGATGACGTTGTTATTACTAGTAGTATCCCATTTTGTAAATGCAATCCGAGGAATAGTCATAGTTCACAAGGCGAAAAAACGTGCAAGAAAATTGCCATGAAAAGCGTCAAAAGTAAATTATTAGGCAATCTGGCAAAAATATCCGTAATAATTGGATCACAAGTATTTGTGATAAAAACTAGCCAAACCTCAAAAATAGCTGCATTTTCGGTTCTAGAAGATATTAAACTAGCGAGCGTCTTTGCGAATGCTTTAAAATGTAGCGGTCTACAGTCTATTCTTTGAGCTTCGCAGCGCTCTAAGCGCTTTTCACCATACCAGATTTATAAGTTTTTTTAACAAATACGGTTTTGCAATCAGTTTTGCAATCATATTTAGCTGTCGCTGCGGCTTTGCTTATTTTCTCAAATTCGTTAAATACCTTAAAAAAAACCCTTGAAAATGCTTTTAAAAAAAACGAAAACTAGTCGGATTTTACCTTATTTAAAAATACGTTCGTGTGAAAATCGATATAATTCTTAAATAAAAAATATAAACAAATTTACTTTTTCTAATTCTCAACTATGCGGACTTTATTTAATTTAAATCATGAAAACATTTTTTTAATTTTTAAATGTAGCTTTGAGCTTGCTTTAAGCAACGTTTGAAGAAGAGCAATTATATTGGCTTCTTGCCTTAGCGGAACGTTTTTACAGCTCACAAGGATTAAATGTGTTAAAAGAAGTTAAAAGCTAGTGATGATTTTTGGGCATTTTCGATGGTTTCGGATTATTGAAAAATAATTAATTATTCATAATTGTATGTGTTAATTATTTGCAATAAATAGTACAATATGCTATGACAGATGTATTAATAAATTAAATTAAAATTACTAACCACCATTAGTTTCTTTCTCAAAAAAGATTCAATCAATTCGGCTCTCTTTTTAGATCCACCAATTTTAAGCCTGATCTCATCCCTTTTGTCTTTAAACCGCGGCAGATCTTTTTTAGAACGCTTCGACGTCGACTTTCTCAAACTAAAATTTGCAACTTCCTCATTAATTGCTCTTGAAGGCTGCAGCGCGTCTTACTGGCCACAAAGACCTTAAAACAAGTTAATTACGAAAAACATTTTTTAGTAAGTGGTTAAGTTGTAATTTAAATGAAAATAAAGAATATCTTTAAGAAGAGGTTATCCCGGTTCCTTCATTTTCTGAGTTTTATGTTATTAAAAGTTCACAAATTAATTGTTTATATTTTGGAACGCATAAAACAACCAAATGACAACAAAAATTTTTTGGAAATTCTTGCGTTTTTTTCGTTTTTTTTAAAACTTTTCTCAAAATTATGTTTAAAAATAACGTCCATGTGTCATATAACGTTGTGTAAGTTGGCCTTTTTTGAGAAAAATTCTTATGTAAAATTTTGGATTTTTCATCCTGAAGTTTTCAATTATGTGTTGATTGTAAATTGCCTCGACAGCAAACAAATTCAATAATTTTCGAAAAATTAATTTTCTTTACTGGAAATGCCAAAATATTAATTTTCTCTTTTCTGCTAAACCCAAATAATGTTATTGGGATTCGGGGGTGGTTGTCGGAATTCCTTCTCATCGGATCTGAAATCAGTTTTAAGTGTCCCAGTATCGTTATATGTTTATTCATGAAACAATGCTTGTTAATCAACAATAAAGAGTTTTAAATTTTTTCATTCCTGCTCAAACTTCTTAAAATAAAATATTAACAAATTAAAAAAGTTGATTCTACGTTATGTACTTTAATATACTTGCGAAGTGCAAAATTCGTCTTTAGCATAATATAGTCAATTAAAAATGCAACAAGTGGATTATTATTTTTAAAGCCAAGCTATAGCCATGTCAAGGTTTGAAAATAAAATCCACCCTAGGTTTTTTTACATTGCCTTCTATCACCTAAAAAGACCAATTTTTACTTCGCAAGTTGAAAAATTACAACTGAGCACTTTGGGAACAATTTACATAAAATACCATTAATATAGACCATGTTATTTTGATTGTCCAAAAAAACGTTGAAAATATCATATCCCCTTATCACTTTTTGTTATAATGCGTAAGCCACTACTCCCTATTAACTGTGATTCAACGGTCTGCTACGATCAACCCCAAAAAGTGATAAAGGGATATCATTATCACATATGTGACATGTAAAAATTCCGATCTTCGCGGCCAAAACTTGCCTGAAACGCTTTTTCGCAAATTTGGAGCACTGGCTAGGTTCATATACTGGATTCAGAAGTAAGGCCTGATGCCTTAACCATATATAATGATTTAAAAAACAATTTTTGTTTTTGGCAGATTTAATAGTTTTCAAAATCGATCGGTTAGCTGGTAAAAAAATGATCGAATCGGAAGATTCAAAAAATATCGGATCGGGATCGAATTTGCTCTTTCCGATCTGATTCGAATTGTTTCACTCTACTTATAGAATTGTCAGCTTATTCCATCAGTATTATCGTATATTTGAGTCGCTTATTATGACCGAATGATGAAAAGCTTTTTCAATTGGTAAATTCGTTTGGATGGAATGTTCATACTTCCGCCCCAGAATACATTTTTTAATTAAGTGAAAATGAAGTTTTAATAAAACTAAACATGGATTAAATGAACAAATTACCAGTAAAAAATTAAAATTATTAGCTTAATTTAGCATACCTAGCCGCTTGGACAAAAAAATTTGCACTTGAAAAACTTCAAGCTGTAACAAAAATGAATTATGAGTAAGGTCAGTTACCGGGATTCATTTTATCTGCAAAACTAAAACCCCTGAATTGGGCCTGATCGTAGTATAGCCTTTAGCTGTATACCGATTTGAAATAAGAATTCAAAAATAAAAAATCCGGTTTTAATGTTTCAGCTATCTTTAGAGAGATTTCTTTTTTGGTCATTTTGAAGACCCGGATTTTTTTTATGTAAAATTTTCAAACAAAAATCGATTTTAAGTCAATTTTTTGTGATTAACAGGTCAGTATGTGTCCAGTTCTAGCGAAGCCGTATGAAGTGCTAGAAGGCTATTTTTTGTGCAGTGAAAATAACTTTTTTGGTCTACCCGTTTTTTGATTGAGGTCGGCGACCAACTATTTTAGCTCTAATTGACCGTCAAAAATTCAGGTCATTCTCAATTCATCATATAACTTGAAAGTGATTCTCCAAAGAATCGGAAGAGAGTCGACTTGTCTGTATGACACGTATTAGCCAACTATGGGTCGAATAATGTTACTGAAAGGTCGCTTTAGAGAGCAAAAACTGCAAAAAGCGCATTGACCAGTTGTTGCTCTCTAGCGACCTTTCAACATTATACCATAGTTGCTAATACGTTCATTCAGAAAGTCGATCTTTCTGCATTACCTTTTGGAATACTTTCAATTTATACAATCAACTTGAGCATTGACCTTTGAACTATTTGACCGAGTCATTAGAGTGTCAAAATATTGGCGCCACTCTCAATCAGAAAAACATGAGTAACCGAAAAACGCCTAAGTTTCCACTATGGCCAAAAAATCAGCCCTCTAGCACTTCATCGCTTCGCTAGAACTCGAGATCACATACTACCTGTAAAATCACGAAAAATTGACCTTTAAACAGATTTTTTTGAAAAATTTTTACATAACAAAACCAAGTCCTACGTCTTGAAATGATCAAAAAAAATCTTCTACAAGATAGGTTAAAAGACATCGATACCCATTTTGAGTTTTGAAAGTTCATCGTTCTATTACAAGTCGCGTTACGCGATTAGCACTTACACACAACATTAGGCTATAGCTATAGATGGAAAAAAAATTACATTTTCGAAAAATCAAATTTCGAAAAAAAAATCGGTCATTTGAAGTTTATTCTTGATAAACAGGCGAAATAACTGAAGAACGCAAATTGATTTTTGGCGTGACATCATTTAGGTCCTTATTTTTTTAAATTTTATTGCTATCCATTAGCGATAAATAATATATCCCTATTCACACTTTTGTGAATATCCCGCCCTGATAAGGAATAGTAAGTGTGTTTTTAATATTAGGCCGGATATTCCACAAAGTGTGAATAATATATATGATTGAGCAGGCCATGAACATCAACTTTAATCGTCAATTTTAATCTGTAAATGCCATTAGCTTAAAATTTTTTCACTTTCAAAAAAAATTCTTCTTAAACTTTGTTATTATTCAGTGATTTATGAACAGTTTGAAAAAGACTTTGTTAAGTGAACAACCTTATTTAATTTGAAGGGGGACATAAAATGTCTGCGAAAATTTATCCATGATTCAGAACTTTTTAGATTCGATAATTTTAAGTGGCCAATGATGAAAATGTTCAATTATGATTCTTGGAGTTTAATTATCTTACTCCCTGTGAAAAAATTAACTGTTATTATAAATCACAATGAAGCATGAAACTAGTCAATTATATTTTATTTTTCCCAGATAAAATCAAATTATTAAGGGGGGTGGATAAATCACAAATGCTAATCTAGCAACCATCCCATCAGAATCATGTTTATGCATTATTGACAATAGATACTTATTGAATGCAAGAAAATTAAATCAGTCGGTTACTGGCCTGATTTATTTATGTGAATAAAAAACTACTGATAAAAATGTGGACTTGATACGGGAAAATTTAATCCATATTCTCAAAAATCAGATGTATGCATCCATGAATAAAGTTTAAAGCTATTTTGAATCAATAATTTTTATTTTCGTTTTTTGGCTTTTTTGGCCGCCGAAAGCAAAATTTTTGAACAAAAGCAATTTTGCATTATTTGTTAGGCTTCTCTGGAGCCTCACACAAAAAAATGATAAAAAATGATGAAAGCTTTTAAAATCGTAGGTGTCGGCGTAGGTGGTATTGTATCAGATTACTGTTAAATTTAAAATTACCGCGAAGGTTGGTTTTGTTAGTTACAAATGTTCACCTATGCTAGTTTGGCGGGAAATGACCTTGGAAGAGGCTCAAATCAGCGACACCCACTCCTTAAAGGCGGTGGTTGTTGGTAAATCGAAACCATGAAAATTTTTTTGAGAACTTTGACTGCTGATATAACTAGACTCGGGAGAAGCTTAATATTCATTTATTTATCTTCTAATTTTAAGAATTTTCTACAGTTAGTTACATTCTGTAGTTACATTCGTATGTAAATAATTTTTCGGAATATTTATTATTAGTTTAATAAAATAAAATTTCTTACCATAAATAATAGGAGTTTTAAGCTCCATTATAAGTCGAGAAGAAGGAGGAACGGGATTTGGAACGAAGACTGGCTGGATTTCGGTAAATTCGATTCATACTGTGACAGTCTCTCCATATTTTCAAAATATATCATTTTTGCGAAAATATTTACAGTTTAATAAAACTAGAAATAGGTAAAATTTTTAATAAAATTTGACAAACAATTGTTTTGTCGACATTCTACACCCCGAATTTCTAACAAAATTCTGATTTGAAAAGCAAATCTAAAAAACAAATTTTGTCGACATTCTACACACTGATTTTTCTAATAAACGTCGACATTCTGCGAAATAACAATTTTAGAAAACGTCGACATTCTACAAAGTCGACATTCTACAAAGTCGACATTCTACTGTCCACCCATTTTTTTTGGAAGTGAAATTTCAAAATTTTCGATTTAAGTATTTCATGAAAAAAATTATTTATTATAAAAATCAATTTAATCGATCAAAAATTGTCTACACTGTCACTTGATTACTATATCAACTAGAAAATAATAATTAAAAGTGTATTAATCTGCTTTTATTTGAAAAAATAGCCATTTTTCCTAGAAATTTGTGATTTTTTCATCATTTTTTTTACTTTTTTAAAAATAACTTCCGATTGATTATATATAAATCTAATCGAATTTAAGCGTGACGTAAGGCAGATAATTGTGCGTTGGTACACATAAAAATAATATTTGTGAAGACTACGATGGGCACGTATCACGTGATATGCTACACCTTGGTTTACCAACTATATTATCTAGAACTGAAAATCCAAATTCTAGAATTTGAATTGATTGATGCAAAAATATAACTTTTCAGATTTCTATTGCAAAAGTAATTGGAGCTTCAACTACCTTGAGCTTTCTGTAAACAACATCTAAAGTAGAGCCGATATATCGGCTCTGGTGCCTTGGCGGAACTTTTTTTTCTGTGATTCCAGGGGTTAAAATCGAATAAAATTAATTTTGTAAAAATGTTGTGGCAAATTTATCTTTCAAGTTATTTATTTCTTCCTCCAAATATTCAATTATGTTCGTGAAATAAACTGTCAAATGATCAACTTTTTCTCGTAAATGTATTATTTCTGGACAAGTCGAAACCGACGTGCAAATATTATTGGTACCATTGCCTAAAATTTTTTGAACTAAAAACGCTAAGAAAAGAACTTAACTGTCACGAAAAAAATCACGGTAAAAATTATTACAAATGTGAGGATAAACATCAAGCAGGCCGCGGAAAACGGTTTTTGAGAGTAGAAATATGTAACTGAGGCCATTTTGTGAATGTTTTTTTCTCTGATATAAATTTGAACTTCGAAGACAATTTATTAATCAAACAAAAACTTATTTTTGTTATTATTGACCTTTCTCAAAAATTGATATTTTCCATTAGAATGATGTTCCTTGAAAATATGTCCCTCTCCGAAATTTTTGAGTCCCATTCTGAGGTAAGGTAGGAACGCCAAAAATTGACGAGATCAGATTGTATGTATTTTCAGAGCACTTTAACTTTTTGTTAAATTGACCAAAATAAATTTTTAGAAGTAAATTATTTCCCCCTTTTCAAAAATCGTCTATTTTCGAGTGAAATTTTTAAAATGTATTGCATAAATCATTTTTATTCATTTTTTCACACAGTTTCCAACCACCCGCAATAATGGGTTGCCCGTTTTGTTGAAAATATATGTTGTAAACTTTATCTTGTTTTCTGCAGAATATTTTTGAACTGCCATATTTTAGTTCACATTTTTTGAATTGCAACTTTTGGCAGTATACACAATAGCACAGTGGTACAAATTTATCTCTATCACAGTTAATTGTTTACAAATAATTCTATTTGAGTTTATTTTCCGAAAAAAATTATTTTTTTTGTTTTACAGGTCGCTTCAAAAAGCATTGGACGAATATTCATATTAAGTCCAACTAGTCGCATAGTCCAATCAACTCTTTGTTCCTTTCGAACAGTTTCTGATTGGTCGAAAATTGTTGAATATAATGCCCATCGTGTTAAAACTTCAGTTATCAAAACGTCGCTTCCCATTATATACCATCGAACTTAAAATGGAAATTGGCACGATTTAAAAATTTTAAACAATTTGAAACACAAGATATTTTGAATGTCCAAAAATGGGTGAGACCGTGATTTATGTCTTTATTTTCTAGATGCCTTTATTTGCGGTCAATCAAGTCATAGGATTTTTTGTTTTCAAAGACAACTATAGTATAATTCAGTTTCTGTGAAAATTTGAGCTAAATGTGAGATATATCCCCTTAACACACTTTTGTCCATCTTTCGGCCCTGATTAGCAAATGCTAGTGTCTGTTTTGTAAGTGGAAGGGCCAGGATATGCACCAAAAGTGTGATAAGGGGATATGGTCTGGGAGGAGATTATTCTCATAAGCGCTTGTAGTTTTCCCGTAAATTTCACCTAGAAAATGTCAAGATTAGAGTCGATTTACCCCTTTAACGCGTTTTTGTTGCTTTACAAGATGGGCAAATAAAATCGCGGTACTCATTTTGGACTTTTTATCTCTTATTCAAATATTCTAGAAAAGTTTTGAAAAATTGTTTCCGAACCCTGATAGTAAACAGTGTTATTAGTCGAAAATCTGTGGATTGTGAACCACCACTTGTGTGTAGGTGTAGTCGGAAACCATATTCTACCCGAAACAGGTACTGTAAATAATCCCGTAGCACGCGTATACGAATTCGTAGTGTCTTCGATTTTATCATCGGAATAAAATCATACCCGTTTTAAAGCACTACAATACATTTTGAAATTTCTTGAAAATTGTCATGCACAAATAAACTGACGTGTCACATCATTTCTTGGAAATGAAACTTCGAAGGAGTAATTCAGGTCTAGTTTCATTTTAAGTCTCAGGAAACTGCGTCCTCGAAAATCGCCGTCTGTTATTAAAAAATCGGCTTAAACTAAGCAATATTTCTGTGCAGTACATTGCTGGCTTTCGTTCACGCTTGTTTATGACGTTAAAAAGTTTTTGTTCAACGTGTAAATTGTTTTGTTTAAAAAATTAATGCTCTGATTGAATTTAATATTCCAATCACCGGGGGCCCTGCGGTCACTTCTGCCACTTTTGCACTTTTCAGCCAAAATTTTTTTATTTAATTTGGGGTTTGAAAACGACTTAATCGGTCAGTTCTTGATAGCTCAACTGAGTTTCAAATATTGAAGAAAAACTTTTCAACAAAAATAGTCTGAATAGGCCCATTGTTTCCAATTTTTTAAACAAACTACAATGTCAAACTGATTTCGGTATAATCTCGGAAAATCCTAACATGGTCGATTTCGGACATATACTAGTATTGTAAACTTGTACTATTATTGTGTGTATTATTCACTAGATATTTTTGCTCAGAGTTTGAGCTATCGAAAAAACTTAATCGGATGAGTCGTTGTCAAAAAAAAACAAAAGGCGGCGAATTATATAAAATATTTTGGCTAAAAAGTTGGCAAAAAGTGACCGCAGTTTCACTAAAACTACTAATAAAAGTTTGGCCCGACAAAGCGTTTTTGTTCATTACGGTTAACTGATTTTTTGCTAGAATTTTGGAAATTGGATAAAAAAAACTCCGTTAAAAAACTTTTTTAAGATTTCACCAAAAAAAGTGTCAAAAACACAAAACACATTTTTGGATGTGGCCCATATTTGGCTTGATAGGGGTTTTCGAAATAATTTTAAGAATTTTCAAGTTGATGAAAGCAAATTTGAAAGAACGTTTTTCGTTTTGAATAAAGTTTTGATTTTTTTGCATACCTTTTTTCTCTTATGATTTCCTCGAACATATCAAAAATTAGCACGTAGCATAAACAAGTTTTGTCGGCCCTACCTAATGCTGTTATGTCCCCGCTTAATAAGATATTTTTTCGAAGGGACGTAATCTATCGGTGGTTTTTCATGAAAATTTATTCTTGTGTGGCCTAAAAACAATTAAATGTTGCCAATCAGACGTGATTAGCGATGCTATGTAAGAGCGATTTATAATTTCGCTCCATATTCCTTTTCCCAACCTAAGTCCAGCTTAAAAATGCTTGCTGATCTGTATAGCGCGTGTTCGAATCCCCACTGATGTGTCTTATGATCGTCTGAGTTGGATTATAGGCGAGGGTACTGGATATTGGGGACGCCAAAGAGATCGGTGTGTAATTACTTAAGCAGTCACTAAGACAACATAAGGGGTTTTTAGATAAAACTTATGACCAAAGTAGGTTGGTGGAAAAACGATATGCGAAATATCCGACTCGAAAAATCTCGAAGATAGTAGTAGGTGGTTTTAACACAACTTGAATCATGAGGATAGAACCCCGGGTTCGAGTCCCCGGCTTGTCTTTCCACCATTTTCAAGAATATGATTCTTACAGTTTAGTGGGCTTGTTCAGGATAAATTTTATCTCCTTCGGATCCTATATAATTACCCAGTAGTCCTACAGTGAGATGATATTTCGATGTGAACATCGATTTTGTATTTTTCAACATCTTCTGTCACTTTCTGTAATCAGTATTCAATAACATTAATATTCCTTAAGAAGGTGGCATAAGCTCCAACAGATTGGTACATTTTTGTCAAAGCAATATGAAAGAAAAAATGGTGGAATTTTTTTTTTATCTCAATAAAAGTGTTCATTTCTTTTACATTTTTATTTCCTAAAATTTTATGTTTTTCAACAGCGGTCAGAAAAATATGTATGGAATCCATGTGAAATAAGGTTTAATGCTATTTTTTGGTTTTTACCACAAATTTCAGTGTTCTTTTAAAACAACAAAAATTGGACAAAAAATGCTGGAAAATTTTCATAATGCTTCGATTTTTTTCAAATTTTTACGATTTCAAAGATGAAAAACCCGAACTCAAATTTTTCTATAATGGATAAAACATAATTTTTATTGAAGCCTGAAACAATATTTAAATCGGTTCAGCTAACTATAAGAAGCATGAAAAGAAATATACTGACTTGACTATTTCCGTACGTTGTATTGGACTTCAGGATGCCGGGTTTATTCACCCCGCAACATCGAATAAATAATTTGTTAAAATGTATGTGTCAAAATATACTTTTCAAGTTCTTTATTTCTTCCTCAAAATATTCAATGTTTTTCGTGGCAATAATATCCAAAAGTACAACTTTTCTGTGTAAATTTATTCATTTCTGGACAAGCGAAACCGACGTGCAAATATTATCCGTACCATTGCCTAAAATTCTTGGAAACTAAAAACACCCTAAAAAAAGAACTTTACCTGTTACGAAAAAAGTCACGGTAAAAGTTATTACAAATTAAGGATAAAACATCAAGCAGGCCGCAAAAAACGGTTTTTGAGAGTAGAAATATGTAACTGAGGCCATTTTGTGAATGTTTCTGTCTCTCTGATATAAGTTTGGAACTTCGAAGACAATTTATTAATCAACACAAAACTTATTTGTTGTTATTTATTGACCTATCTTCAGAATGATATTTTTCTTAAAAGATGTTCGTTAAAAATATTTTCCTCTCCGAAATTTTTTTAAGTGCCATTTTGAGTAGGTAGTAACGCCAAAAAAATCGACGAGCTCAGATTGTATGTATTTTCAAAGCACATAAACTTTCTGTTAAATTGACCAAAATAAATTTTGAAGAAAATTATGTCCTCTTTTTCAAAAATCGTCTATTTTCGAGTAAAATTTTTAATTTATATTGCATAGAATCATTTTTATTAATTTTTCACACATTTCCAGCCACCCGCAATAATGGTTCGCGATTTTGTTTAACAATATATGTTGTTAACTTTTCTGTTTTCTGCAGAAATGTTTTGACTGCATTTTTTGTCAATTTTTAAATTGCACTTTTAGAGTATAAACAATATCACAGTGGTACAAAATTATGTATAACTTTATCACAGTTATTTTTATACAAATATAATTTTAGTTAGTTTATTTTCGAAATTTTTTTTGTTTTTGTTTTTAACAGAGTCGCTTCAAAAAAGCATTCGGACCGAATATTCATATTAAGTCCAACTGAGTCGATATTCCATCCAACTTCTTGTCCTTTCGAAAACAGTGCTGTTTAATACAACTTTCATGTAGCTTGTCACGTTCAAATTTTGAATGGGAACAGATTTCTGTTGTAAATTTTCAATACTTTTTCAAAATAATCCTGATGGTAGAACTTTCGCCAACATAGCGACCCAGTTATCTCCCGCCATGAGCCGATAACGGGGCTCCGGTTATTTGATCACTAGATTTTAGCCAAAAATATTATTTTAATTTCAGCTTTTGCAAGCGTCTCATCCGATTGAATTTTTAGATAGCTAAAACAGAGCACAACAGTATCTGGTTAATAATTGATTTAAAAATTGGGTCGAATCCGACGATTTTGTTACCATTTTTTTTAAGAAAAACTAGTAATTTAACAATTTCATATCTCAGAAAGAAAGATAAAATAAATTGTCAATGAACATACTTTTATTTTTATTTCTCACAAAGATATTTGTGCTCAGTTTGAGCATCTAAGACAGTTATCGGATAAGTTGTTTTGAAAACGGAATTAAATAAAATTTGGCGTTGAAATGTTAGTAACAAAAATGACGAGGAGCCCCCGTAATTGAGATACCTTTTGATATTCAGACAGTTGAGCATTCTGGGTTCTCTTTCGCTGTAAGTGATTATGTTCACCTTTAGGGGGTATATGATAATACGTATATCTGGCAGATTTGACATGTATTCACAGTATATATTCTGAACAAAAAGCTATGAGAAAACGAGAATGCTTATTTGTAATATATCCTTAATCTTGCGAAAAAGTACATCACAAAATTATTTTTGACCATTACACCAATAGGTACAGTATCCGTAACAGGTGACATTGTTCAAAACGTTCAAAATCTATCTCCTTCCCAGACGGTATATCAAAATTGAGCTCAATTTTCACAGATCACGTAACGGTAGTATATAAATTTTTCATTGAGAGCTTTTTTCTCGACAACTGAAACAATTCTAGAACGCCAAATAACGCCGATTTTTAACAATTGCAGACTTCAAAATCTATCTCCTCCCGGGATAGTTTGCAAAATAGCCTCAAATTTTTAATCAAGTATTCTCAGAAAGTTTTAAAAGAGCATCGAGAGCTCTTTTGCAATTTCGGTAGCTTACAAACTCGAATATGATTTTTTTGTCATTTTCCGGAAAAATGTTCCGAAAAAAAGTGCTTCGGAAATTTTAAGCTCAAAAGAAAGCCAGTGAAAACCACTGATGAGAAAGTGGCTTAAGTCAAGGCGATATTTTGGGAAGTTATTGATGGTCAAATGTGAGCACAACGTTATTTTTAACTTCATCTTTTAAAAATACTTGAGAATAAAATCGAATAAATGCGAAAAATTTCGAAAAATTTTTTTTTGATGATTAGAGTTCTTAGTTACACTTCAATGATTCATTCCCGGATCAATTTAGAGCATTTTTTAATACCTCTAAAGGCCTTTAATTTAATCAGACAGATATACTCCCTTACAAGGTAATGTCGGCCTTTTCAATTTCTTAGACACTTTTATCTATGTTTTTTTAACGAAAGTTTAAAAGAAATAAAAATATTCCATCATCTTTGATTTCGCTATTTCAAAAACAGTTAAGGACCTTATATATTAACGAAAAATATTTAAAAAAAACTTCATTTTTTGCTTCTTTGTTTTTCACTCGAACCAGAAAAAGTATCCTTATTCCGTTACGATAGTTACCCTTTAAATCCGTTTTACGAAATTTTTTTTTTGGGCCCGAGGGGCCATTTCCCCCTTTCTTCTTTTCCCC
>SCLH01000705.1:52110-75813 GCA_004367855.1 Oikopleura vanhoeffeni | reverse complement strand
GAATAAAAATATATTCGAAACGTTGTAAAAAATTCAATTTTTTAATTGCAAAAAACTAGAATTAATAAATAAGGTCGAAATATTTATAAAAAATAACGATTTTTGCAAAATATTGTTATAATTATTAAAATAAGGATAATATAATATAAGAATCCCACTTTCGAATAATTTCAACTTATTTAATAGTCTGTAACAGACTGTCTGTTAAAACGTATTTTTTTTCGATCCCGATATCGAAATAAGATGTTCGGAAATTTCAATTATTGAAAAAAAATGGTTTTTGCCAGATGTTCTGAAAAGGCGATGTTATAAGCTTTTGAAAACTCTATCTTCCGACCAACTCGTCTTACGTTTTAGTGTCATAACAAAAAAAATTAGTAATTTTTTGGATTTGCAATATTTTTATTTATTTCACTATACAGTATGGGCTTTTTTCTCTCGAGGACCCCTCAGTCGCTGTAAATTGATACCCCACCATGGCGCGCCAATGAAAATGTTTATTTGGAAATGGTGGCAGGGTCTTGAAAACGTAGTACGTATGTTTACTATGCTCAAAGGCGTCCAAATACTATGCTCAAAGGCGTAAAAATATCTTATAAAAATTAACTCGATGGTTCTTTCTAAATTTATAAAATTTGATGCACTTGGAGACTTCATTAAATTTACGTCTGATATCGAAATTTCGCCGAATTAGTAACTTATGAGTCATATGCGTCATTTTTTGAACCAATGAACGAAGAGTGTGGGCAACATAATGAAGACATCAATTTATTTTTCATTCTATGAATGAATGAATTGGAAACACTTCTTATTGGCTAGCGCAAAATTTATTTTGAAATAACGCCATCGTTCAAATCTAAACATTTTGACTGGCGGGGGATCAATTTTCAGCGACTGAGGGGTCCTCGAGAGAAAAAAGCCCATACTGTANATCAACTTATTTTTGTCCATATTTTCTGAAAAAAAACATTTAAAAACTAATCTGGAAAATTCCATGTCTGAGTCTTTAAATGCGACCAGTACTCCCTTAAGGGATCTAGAACATCGGATCAGCTCGAGAAAAAAAATAATTTATTTACAATTCCACAAAAAAGATAGTCTCAAATTACAAAAAATAATATTCACAGCTAAAAATTACACCAAATGAAAGTATTTCAATATTATAATTGGTACAATTTTTGCCTTTTTTTCAATATTTCAATTTTTACCTTAATCAATGTAATAATTGCGCGCATTAAGGGGGTACTCAACGGTTTTTTAATTCAGGTCAGGGACATAATAACTGCACCAAATAGCCTCAGGAAGACCACAAAATGCATTTCTGCTCTTATCATAAAAAAAATTCGAGATTTTTCTCAAAATTTTCGAGTTTTTTCAGATTTTTTCTAAGTATTTTTTTGAGAAAAAATACATAAACCTCAATTTAAATGAAAATTCAAAAAATTAGTAAAAGTGAGTAGCACCTTTTAATTCAGTTTTGCAGTAGCTTCAATTTGAGGGTATTTTCGGTACAATAGGATGAAAATAAATTTCTAGAAACTACAAAGATTGACTTCCGGCTGAACCAAAATGCAATTTTCTATTAATAGGAGCGATGTTTAGAGAAAATTATTTCACTGGAAATTGAGAAGACATGTTTGCACGTATTATATAAAATTAAAACAAAATGTATTGAATCGTTTTCGAGAAAATTTCGTTTCAGTTTGGAATTTTACATTTTCTTGATTCTAGAATATAAGGGATCAAAATTTCAACCTGACGTAAGCAGATTTTTTGCTCAGTAGACTATGCTTTAATTTGATGGTACTTACAGCTCAATACGATGAAATTTGTTTTCTAGAAATCATGAAAATTGACTTCCGGCTGAATTAAGCTGCAATTTGCTATAAATAGGAGCTATGTTTTAAAAAAAAATTTCACTAGAAATTGAGAAGACATGTTTTTCCTAATAATACCAAATTTAAAGAGAATTGTATCGAATCGTTTTTGAAAAAACTAAGCTACAAATTCTAAAATATCATGAAATTACCGTTTTTCATTATTCTACAACAAGTCCGATCAAAATTTATGCAAAATATATTCGACAACTGTCAACCTCGTAGTAATTGTTATTCTTACAAAGTTTAATCAATTTCCATTAAGCCGTTTCCGAGATAACAGACATTGAAGTCAAAATCAGTGTTCTAGAACTCTACTCCCACTTGGTGCTGTGGTGCTCAAAAAACTCTGTTTTTACTTTTGGTCTGAAGCAAAAGGATAGTTCTTTCTTTCAGGCTTTTCAGAATTTCTATAACTTGTTTCGTTTTGTTCTGAGCCCCGANTTAAGGGGGTACTCAACGGTTTTTTAATTCAGGTTAGGGACATAAAAACTGCACCAAATAGCCTCAGGAAGGACACAAAATGCATTTCTGCTCTTATCATAGAAAAAAATTTCGAGATTTTTCTCAAAATTTTCGAGTTTTTTCAGATTTTTTTTAAGTATTTTTTTGAGAAAAAATACATAAACCTCAATTTTAATGAAAATTTCTAAAAATAAGTAAAAGTGAGTAGCAACTTTTTACTTCAGTTTTGCAGTAGCTTCAATTTGATGGTACTTTCGGTACAATCGGATGAAAATAAATTTCTAGAAACTCCAAAAATTGACTTTCGGCTGAACCAAAATGCAATTTTCTATCAATAGGAGCGATGTTTAAAAAAAAAGTTTTCCACTGAAAATTGAGAAGACATGTTTCTCCTAATAATATCAAATTTAAAAAAAAAATTGTACCGAGTTGTTTTTTAGAAAACTGAGCTACAAATTCTAAAGTATCATGAAATTACAGTTTTTCATTATTCTAGAACAAGTCCGATCGAAATTTTCGCTAAATATTTCCGATAACTGTCAACCTAGTAGTCATTGTTATTCTTACAAAGTGTAATCAATTTCCATCAAGCCGTTTCCGAGATAAAAGACATTGAAGTCAAAATCANCTTCCGGCTGAATTAATCTGCAATTTTCTATGAATAGGAGCAATGTTTAAAGAAAAGTTTTGAACTAGAAATTGAGAAGACATGTTTCTCCTAATAATACCACATTTAAAAAAAATTTTACCGAGTCGTTTTTGAGAAAACTGAGCTTTAAATTCTAAAACATCATGAAATTACAGTTTTCATTATTCTAGAACAAGTCCGATCAAAATTTTCGCTGAATATTTCCGATAACTGTCAACCTAGTAGTTATTGTTATTCTTACAAAGTCTAATCAATTTCCATTAAGCCGTTTCCGAGATAAAAGACATTGAAGTCAAAATCATTGTTCTAGAACTCTCCTCCCACTTGGTGCTGTGGTGCTAAAAAACTCTGTTTTCACTTTTGGTCGGAAGCAAAACGATAGATCTTCCTTTTAGGATTTTCAGAATTTCTATAACTTGTTTCGTTTTGTTCTGAGCCCCAATCTAAAATGTCAGAAACCGTTGAGTACCCCCTTAATTGACCTTGAAGACTTATCATAAGTTTGTGCAGTAGCACTCTATCCAGATCAGCTAAAACAGTTGTTTTAAAAGTGCTCCTTTGCGGTTTTAAGCTAATATGGATAGACTGGTACTGCACAAACTTGCTCAACAGAATAAGTCTTCAAGGTTAATTCAGGACTTAATGTAATTTGATACAATCCAACCAACGGAAACACAAAAACTTTCAATAAGCCTCCCAAAAAACCACTCAAGAGCTTTTTCTTCCCACAGTGTTCATCAGTACAAACAATCCATAAGAGATATTTTTCCAAATTTTGCTTGTAACGAAAAAAACGCGAAAAAAAAATTTTAACGAAAATTGAACGAAGCAAAATTGGCCGTCAAAAAGAAAATTTCAAGAATTGGGCTCTAATGGATTGTTCGTATTGCTTCTCTGGCGCCTGACATAAAAAAACTTTAAGAAATTGATGTATATATGCCATTTTTGAAAAAAATATTTGAAAAACAAGGTCAATTAAACCACCTGATAATAATTCATCGTTACATCCAGGATATATCTCATCTCAATATCCGCTCAGGAGTCTGAACTACAGTCCTCGCTCCCGAACTTAAAAATCCCTAACTGGAACACAGCGCCCTAACTGGTACACGTTTTTAGATTGGTAAGTGTTCCAGTTGAATAGCGAGGACTGTACTTAATTATTTGGTCTGATTGAGTATATCTGTTCGGAATCAGAAGATATTAATAAATAATTGTATTGGTTTTTTGTGAGCACTCAATTACTAATCTAGTTTTGGCAATTCCCTAAAAATTGAATTTCTTTTACAACGTTTTCGAATATATTTTATTCATCTTCAGGTATAATGAAATCAGAACAAATTTGAGGAAAAGTTCTGACACAAAAATTAATTTGGTATTATTCAAACGGCATCCAGATAATACCAAATTAAATTTCATTAATACTCTGAAGACGAATAAAAATAATATTCGAAACGTTGTAAAAAAATTCAATTTTTTAATTGCAAAAAACTAGAATTAATAAATAAGGTCGAAATATTTTATAAAAATACACGATTTTTGCAAAATATTGTTATTATATATTAAATAAGGATATATAATATACAGAATCCACTTTCGAATAATTTCAAACTTATTTTAATAGTTGTACAGACTGTCTGTTAAAACGTATTTTTTTCGATCCCGATATCGAAATAGATGTTCGGAAATTACAATTATTGAAAAAACAACTGGTTTTTTGCAGATGTTTCTGAAGCAGGCATGCTTTATAAGCTTTTTGAAACCTCTATCTCCCGACCAACTCGTCGTTAACGTTTAATGTATCATCACAAAAAACACTTCAGTACATTTGTTGGATATTGCAATAATTCTTTATTTTACTTTCACTATACTACTTATAATAATCCGAAATAAATGCTGTTGATCATTTTACTTTGGTTGATTCAGGACAACTAAAGATCTCTGTTAACTTTCAAAATTTTCCGATATCGTTAACAACTCAAGTGATATCGAACAAAATCTGCATAAATCATCGGTAAATCTGTCGCGCGAAAATCACCTCGAAACGGACTTTCAAGAAGGTTGAATGTTCCACCAACTTGATAAATACCAAGAGTTTTTAATCGCAAATTGATCGTTAATATACTTAAGTTATTTTATTTTCAAGCTTCGAAATAACATATTATATGTTACATATAGATTTTAATTTCATTTTAATACTCAAATAATTTTCAATCCGAAATGCTTTCAATATTTTTGCATTTAACACTCATAACTGTTCATATAAAAATAATTATTCAGTGATAAATTTCAAACTGTGCACAACAGCCTCCTTTTCACTATTTACCAATTTAAAGATTGCGTATATAACGTATAATCAACCTTGCAATTTTTATTTATTTTCGCGTTAAATAAAAAAAAAAAATTATAATTCATTCTGTGATAACAGAGTGATCAAATGGCATTCTCAAGTTAAAGTTTAAAATTAATCGTGTTTGTAAGACTTTTTAACTTTTCAAATGGGCTTCACAGCGCCGAGTAGTCATTTTCATATATTTGAAATATCTTTCATTTTGATCTGCTAGCCTCAGTCACAATTCAGAACACTTTGTTGTTTCTCTGTGTATAAAAAACATTTCATTTTTAGTTAATTTAAAAACTTCATAGAAATGTTATGGCAGGTTATAAAATTGATTTTTCATGTCAGCTATTGTTACGACCTCTCAGAAGAACCCAAAATTTTATGGGGTACTTTGAAATCTAATGCCCAAGACAGTTGAGATTTTATTTTTTTTTGCATAGGAAAGTTGAAAAATTATTTGTGGCATCTCGCAGTTTTAATTCTTGAATTTTTTTTTTAAGTTCCAGTAAATATAGTCAAAAAATCAAGGTCTAGCATATCACGTGATACAAGCTCACAGTTGTCTTCAGAAACAATATTTCTTAAGGAATCGATGCACAAAGATCAGGCCTTCACCAACTGACGATTTGTGGACACTCTTTTCCATGAAAACTCATCACCGTGTGATCGAAACCGATCGCCCTTTAGTGGAATTCCATAACCATTTTTTTGCCAAAGTGGGTACCCACAAATAGGTCACGTGAGTTGGTTAATGTCAAAGTTTTGTCCGATTATTTTTGGATATCATGAATCCAAAGTTATTTTGAATAAAGCCTACCGTTTTCATGAAAAATCCCGTTTTCTTTATAAAAAATGGTTATTTTTTGAAATAAATACGGATAATTAAACTTCTTTGAGTATTCACAAGTGAATATAGTTATTAAGTTATTTTGTTGACAATGTTTCATTGTTCAAATTTATTTTTACAATTAATAATTTTTTTCATAAAATAATTTTGATTTGAAATTTCACTTTCAAAAAAATTATCAATTCCAAGATACCTTTCCTAAAAACTGGCCAATCTCACAACTGTATTTGTTGTCTAGTTCAAAAATAATTTATTTTGGAAGTAAAACATCGACGAAAAATCCTGAAAAATCAACCCCCAGTTATATCTGAACCAAATATTCAAGAAAATATGAAATATTTTATTGGAACCATAGAAAATTCGTGAAAATAAAGAAGCAATGAAACTTAAAATTCAGCGGATTTTATTTAAGATTAGGGAGGTGGCAGCGATCCGGCAGATTGGTAAATTTTTTCAGAGCGATATATAAAAAAAAATGTGATTTTTTTTTTAATTTTCTTTATCAATAAACTTTTATATTTTTAACTTTTAAACATAACGGAAGATCTGTAAAAATATAAGAAACCACTTTTTATTGAAACTCCATTTCCAACTAAAACCGATGTCAGATTTTTTTTGAGACGATATTAATAAATTTCAGCTTTTATCGGTTGTAATCTGCCAAAAAGTTGTCAAACTGTTTTGCACATTAAGAGGTTTCATTAAAATCAAAAATTTTTTCATGAAAAATGGTAAAAATGACAAAAAATAGAGAAAATCTATTTTTGTAGAATTAAAAATTGACTTTCAACTGTGATTTAGTATGGTAAAATGTCCTGACTTTGAAAAGCAATGTAGCCTGATACAGCCAAAATTTTATTGAAATTTGTTTGCACAAATACAAGTTTTTTAAATTGCATGCCAACTGGCACCAACGGTGTCCCAAACAAGTGTTGTAAATTTCATCAGTAGTTCAGAAACGATATTCGCGCGACCATCTCATCAGTTGACATACGGAGAATTTATATATAGCACTTCGCCCCTAAACTGCCTCAAAATGATTAAATTCAAGCTGTATACCAGAACATTTCACAAGTGATTTCGCCTGCTTTCTATGGAGGGTTAAAAAAATCACTAATAAAAAATTTTGAACTTGATTTGGGGACAATTTTCATGATATTTTTTAAAAAAATAACAAAAGATGAACAATAAAAGTTTTATAATTTTTTAAACAGCGATCAGAAAAAATGAAGGCATCTACAGGGTGTAAGGTTTTTCCCTTCTTTTTTCCAAATTGAATAAACTTGATTTCCACTGTTTTGATTCGTTGAATCTGAGAAAAACGTAGGTTTTTGCCAAAATTAATCGTTCTCATTAGCGTTCTCATCGCTCTCCAATTTGGAAAAAAGAAGGGAAAAATCTAACACCATGTATAAAAAGAGAAAGTGGCTATTTTTTTACCAACATAATTCAATAAAGACATCAGAAAAAAATTTGGACTAAAAATGCGTAAATTTTTTTAATGTTTAGGATTTTTTTGAAAATTTCACGAATTGAGAAATGATAATCGAACTCAAGTCTTTTCTAAAATAGCTTAGAAATTATTTTCATGAGCTGAAACACATTCATTCTGGTTGAGCTAACGAAAATAACCACAAAAAAATCAACCAAGTAACTATTTTCGTAAGTTAAATTTACTCCAGTTTGCCGAGTCGATGCCCCCCTCTTAAACATTATTAAATTTTTTAAAATTACTTTAGATCCCGCAGGGGGATTCCCGCAAATTGAGATACCGAAAAAAAAATTAAAAAGCATTAATAGATATCTAGCTAATGATTTGAATATTAATACATATGCATAACTGATTTACGTGGATATTCACTGTGATTTCATCAGACCGCAAAATTTTTCCTTATGCAATAAATGACAAAACAGCATGTGAAGCTTATTTCATCGCAAGATAATTTTTGAAAAAATAAATCTGTGCATTGCAACGTAGTTGAGACCATTCTAAAGTACCTCGTGAATTTTATATCGCGCTTCACCGGGTGAGTAGCGTAACTGACTGAATGAGTTTGATCATGAGTAATTAAGACGGCATGCCGCGGCATAAGCTTATTAAAATTCACAATATTTGGTTTTTAGATCTTCAAAGCTCCTCAAGTGCGTTTTTGTTGATCTCATACTAGTACAAGATTGTTTAATTCAGTTGAACAATCATTTTTAAGTTACCTGTGGCATTTGTTAATTAAATGGTAACTGAGCGTTCCCAAAAATGAAATTTTTATTTCATATTAATATAACAAAAACGGCAAATTTCATAAAGCATTTCATACAAAAATTAAAGAAAGCGAGTGAATAATAAGTAACCAAGCGTTACTACTGAAGCAGTTTTATGATATTTATTTTAATTGTCAACTAATTTCGCCCAAATATTATTCAAAATAATAAACTAAAATTTGAACTTTTCAATGTTTGTTAATTTTGATTGGGCCAATCTTCATCGATGCAAGGTTTGGTTCATCTGATTGAAGTTCTCGAATTGATCGTCGTCTTCTCCTGGAATTACAGTCAACAGCACAGTTTGTAATTTCTGTTTCACACAATCGAATCTACGAAAATTAAAATGAATTTACTCAGACTTATTGAAAAGTTTAATTGGCTTTACCAAAGATTTGTCATGAAAATATCATCTTGAAATTAAAGTCGACAATTATCAAACAATACTTATAATAAGCATCATTGAAAATTTTGACTGGCCCAAAAATCTCGTCGACCGATTACAATGTTGATATAATAAGTTAAATAGATCGTTATTGGACTTTTTGAACTAATTTTCCCGTATTTTATTGTTTTATCATTATAAAGATTACTTTTTAAAAGTAGACTAGTTTAAACATAGTTAAGTTCTGCCTTTGAGTGTAAAGAAGACTGCGACATTTTTTGAGGACTCACCCACGCGACTTAAGGGCGAAAAGTAAACACAAATTAATTGTGTAATTGTTCCTCATATATCACTTTCAAACTTACATGCGATAAAAACCTCCCTCACAAAAACAGCCTCCCTCGAACCATGTGTTGTGTTTAAGGGGGGGGTGTCAGTGCTTTTTTACATTTCAGAGGCTTCGTACGGTTAAACTGGATATTTTTGACAGACACATCAGGAAGATCGTTTTTGGATCTCACGATTACATTCGACAGCTTAGTACAATTCCTCCACACTAAAATTTAGACAATTTTCCGGATTCTCACCAAATCTCAAAACTTTCCGATATAAGCTCTAGGATCCTTGTTTCTTTGAAAAAAGCTGAGGAACTCGTTCTTAACCGCAGTTTACCATATGGTTGATCGGAATGGTTCTAAACTGACAAATGTAATCGCGAGATCAAATACAGATCTTTCTTATGTATCTTCCAAAAATGTCAAGTCTGCATTTGTCTAACCCTACGAAGCCTCTGAAATGACAAAATTCACTAACATCAAGTCGAGTGAGGTTGAGTATTCTTTTTATAAATAACTGTTTTAAAGCTTGCATTGAAATCTTATTTTGATGAAAATTAAAAATGTTGCGGTTTTTAGTAATGCCATTAATTTGATTTGATTTCTGATTTTTTGACCACTTTTCCCTTTTAAACTTAAAAAAATGTTGATCCTAATGAACCATATTTAATTTTTATGTAATATTTTGCCTGACAATGAAGATATATTTCTAAGTTGTCGTCCAAAAATGTGAAGGACTCAAGCGTGAATTGCACTTTGTGATCGAGGCCGGTATCAATTATTTTCAAAACAGGTTCCTCTTCGGTTGGACAATTGTCTTCAATGAATACATACTGCACTGGATCTTCTGGATTTGCACTGAAAATCAATTCGAATTAAGTTGCTCAATAAATTAAATTCTCCGAGTTGAGCATAAAGCGCAGTCAAAGTGAATTGTTGGGCTCGAACATTAACTATTCATCTTATTCTCAATAATTCTTTTATTTTAAACTTTTCAACTTTAAGCACTTCGTTATCATGAACTAAACAAGATATCAAAAAATTTTATTATATTTTTCGAAAATGTTCGATTCTGAAAAAAAAGCTTTTTTGAGATAAGGGTTTTAACTTCAGATGTTTTTATCGATTACGGACAAATGAGATAAAAAAAAAAAATTCTCTTTAATTTTTAAGATTCATTTTAAATCTTCAAGAGTTAATAAAATTTGTTATCACCTTGGCAAATTGGAATAAATTAAAAAAAATGAGAAAGTTGCCTTTTTGTATCAGTATTAAATCCGATACAACTATATCGACAACTCTCTTTGATCCCGAAAAATGAAACTCAAGAGACTTTTAAGCTCAGAACAGAAGTTTGAAAATCTTTTAATGGCGTCGGGTAGTCTCTTTAAATTACAAAATATCAATTTAAAATCTTTCTCCCCGTATGACAAGTGGCCAAATTACTTAATGATAATCGAAGAATTTTATCAAAGATTTATAAAAACTTTTCGCAATCCTTATTTTTATTGGCTTACGAAGGTGTCGCCCAGCATTGTTTTCCTTGGAGAACTAAATTTGAAGGTCCATCTTCGAGCAATACTTGTGCGAATAACAACTCTGGGATATTTATCACTGCATCTTCGGGCAAGATGGATTGAAAAGTTTCATCGATGAAGAGTCCCATAGATAAATCAAAAGTTATATCTTGAGTGTCCAAAGTGATTTCAACACTGGTCATGAGTGGGGCAATACTAGACGATGAAGAAATTGATTGAGCTATTAGTATGCGTTTTTATTTCATTGTAATTCTTGGAAATGGATTTTTAGTGTACTTATAACTTTTCAAAAACTTACGCTTAAGATTATGATTAAAAATTTTAGAGTTTCGACTATTCGGTATTTTGGATGCGAACATTTAAATAAAATAGCAATTTCCTGTTTCGAAGACACACGAAAAATAAATTTCCATTAATCTTGTTCTAGAAATGATGCTGTCAAAATTTCCCACAGAAGCCCAAATTTTATTTTCGTATCTCAGATGAGTATCGTTATGAGTTACATCTGTTCCACAAGCATTTGATACGGGCATAGAATATGTGACAAATGAACCATCGAGCGTTATCAAACAATCATCACCTGATTTCAAGGTTCACATTTCTCAAACAAGAAAATTTTAAGAAATAACTGAGTGATATATTAGGCTTTTCACAATCTTATACTGAATTTATATGCCTGAATGTGATTCTCTCCTGTGCTGGCTAGTTTTGAGTCAGTATAGTCCATTTTCATTTCCTCAAATTTGCAAAGTTCCACAGTTACCATAATTTTTGTGGCAGAGCAACTGAGATCGAAACCGTTACCGCCACAAAAATTAACTTCTTGATCGGCGATCGAAGCAGATGCCTGAATGAATTGTGTGGTTCAAAGTTATTATAAGCAACTTTTTGTTTCAAAAAATTATTTGAATTCCTTTCGTGATCTCATAGTTTATTTTGTTTGACCAATTAGATTTTCCTTATAAAAAAAAACCTGAAGATAGTTTTATTCTTCATCATTATAACCATCAAAAGAAGGAGGATTTTGAAGGATATGGATGGCTTATTTGACATATTCAAGTTGATATATCTTGAAAACAAAAAGCTTTTTAGAAACAAGAAAATTACTGAATTGTAAATCTGTCTTTAATCTTACAAAATAAAACATCAAAGATTGGGTTTTGTCGATAACATTTAAAGTCACAGTATCGTTACGAGGAGACCTCTTCGTAATTTAAAAGTCCTCCAACCAGACGATATTTTCTTGGCCTTAATTTGAAAAATGACTTTGATTTCAACTTTGTATCTTTCATAACACGCCTCAGATTTTACAGCAAAGGTTTTTTTCTCAATTTCCGGTCAGAATTTGAAATATGATTAATTTTGTCAATTTGAAAAAAATCAGAAAAAATGTTACGTGATGAGATTGAAAATACCACTGAAATCAAGCTGACGATAAAAAATTTCTAACGGCATATCAAATTTTCAACGTAGAGAAGTCGAATAAAAATAAATAAATTTCAAGCTTCAAAAAATACTAAGAGAAAACTAAGAAAATAAACGCAAAAAGAAAATTTCAAATTTGTTGTGCCATTTTCGTCATATGGGAAAGAGGCATTTTTATAACATAATCAGGTAGGAAAATTTGACATGCATCCCCCCGGGGGTGGTTCAGCCAACTTTTCAAAGGCGTTTCAAAAGCGAAAACTAAAATTCTATATCTTTTCTCAAATGTTGTGGTTTAATAGATTTATCATAAATTTGATATTTTTATAACAGTCATACACCTCTCACTGGAACACCTTAATTTTGAATTTGCGCTCAATCTGAAGCGCTTTGAATCGACTTTTTAAGTTGATCAAAACCAGAATTCAAAACGCTATTATTAAATTCAAAAATTGTCTGTAAAAGACTTTTAGATAAGGCGTAGAGGTAGATGAGGTTGAGAGTGGAAAAATTTCTAGAAATTTTAAGTCAGCTGTTCTGGAATTCCGAAATACTGTGTTTTTAACCAAATTATTTTTTAAACACATGTTTATTTTTTGACTTTTATATGAATTTCCTTCAAACTTTGCCCAAAACTTCAAATCACTCGTTCTTTCATCCCTGTAAAATTTATTTTACTTTTTTTTCGCCTATTGTTCTAGAGAATTTGATTTGAGTCATACCGGAAGTGAATTTGTCAAAATTTCAGTTTTTTTTCTTCTTGAAATATCTTCAAAGTGAGGTCAAGAAAAGATCTTGTGCTACTGAACACAATAGTCTGAGAAACCAATTTTATATTTTCAATATTTGAGGTCAAAAAATCAAAATCTAGTTAAAATTAAATCTTCTAGGATTCCAATAAATCTGAAATTTTTGAATTTTATTTTTTTCACATTACATGCACTCACAGATTGCCCATTGTTTAAACATATTCTGACTCATTTTGATCAACCGAAGCTTCTTAAAAAGCCATAATATAAAATCCGGGAAAAAAGACCCGAGACCAGTATAACAGCTATGGAAACCGAACAGTTTAAACTTAAACTTCCTTAGGGTCCTATTTTCTCAGTTTTTGACAAAAAAAGAATAGCGAAAATTTTAAATGACAATTTAAACGCTTAACCCCGGTGAGCACAGAAAAAAAAGATATGCCAAGGCACCAGAGCCTTTATACAGTGGGTGAGACCAATGGGCAACAGTGACCAATGGGCAACAGTGAGACCAATGGGCAACACTTTTGAGCCAAATTGATGCCAAAATTGGGCTAAAATGATGCCAATGGGCAACACTTTTGGCCAAAAGCTCGTGTGTTGCCCATTGGTCTCACTCAATGTATAGGCTTTACTTTTGATGCTGATCACAGAAAGCCCAAGGTAGTTGAAGTTTCAATTTTGTTGCATAAGGATAATAGGTTATATTTTTGCATCCGAAACTTTACATTCTAGAATTTTTATTTTTAGTTATAAAAAATTTAGTGAGAAAGGCAAGGTATAGCATATCATGTGACAAAAGCGCACAGTGGTAAGGACAAATTATTGTTTTGGAGTCAGTGCACAAGGATCTGCCCTACGTCATTGTTTGGTCCGATTTGATCCATATATAATTAATCAAAATTTATTTTAAAATTGGTCTTAAATTTTGATAAAGAAATCACGATTTTCCATTAACAAATGGTTATTTTTCATTAAAAAATAAATAATTGCACTTCCGATATTATTTTCAGGTCGATGTAGTTATCAAGTAACTTTGTGAATAATTTTAAATTGCTTCAATTTACTTTTTGAAAAAATTAAAAATTTTTCGTGCAATACTTAAATTGAAAATTTTGAAAGTTCACTTTCGGGAAAAAGTATCTGTTTATTTTTACCGATTAATTTTGGTTTAAAGTGTCAAGCACGCACAAAACACTTTTCTCAAAACTGGCTGATTTCTAATTTTAATTGACTTAATTGGTCGCATTTTTTTTTTAGAAATAACAGATTGCAAAAAATTTCAAAAAATCAACCTCCGTGACATTTGAACAAAATTTCTTTAAAAAAATGAGTAATTTATTTCGAATCGCCGCAAAATTTTCTATGATGTATTTGAACGAGACAATTCTACGATGGTTTTTCTGCTCTCTTTAGATGATTTGAAGTATGCTTGAGCCTATTGAGTCTGTGCTCACACGGGTTAAATAAATATTTTGTATCAAAAACTTCAAATATAACTGCAAGCAATCGATCAAGTTGTTTCAACGTCTGATTTGTAGATGACAAAAATAGAAACTTGTCCTTCTTTTTGATGGTGTTAAGAAAATAATTGTAATTCCCTTTTTCTGAGAAATTAACAAAATTTTGAAATTGTTATAACAGAATTTCAAATTCAGTTTGTTATCCGAACATGCTCTAAACCAAGACTCTCATCTTAGCTCAAACTTTTTCTTCAATGCCAGTTTTTTTTCAAACTTTTGCAAAAATCTGTTCACATCTGTTACAAATTCAACCAGTTATGAGAAATTTACATTCTGAACTGAAAGCTGACACATTTTCGATTGATCGTTATTTAAGAAAAAATTTTTAAACAGAAGTTACCTGAACTTTAACTTGAACATCTTGTGCAATGAGAGTATCATCACCGTTACTTGCTGTTTCAGTGAATTTCGATGCTGCTTCTTGAGTGATAGTGTCTTCAACAATCGAGACTGGGGTACCTGCATCAACATCACCGGACATTTTTATATCCAAGTTTACTTCGAGTTCACCTAATGTGCTTCTTCGGCGTCTATTTCCCGGTGCCTCAAATGTAAAGTTTATTTCTAATGTGAATCCTTGGGACGTAAAGTAATCAAAAATGGGTGCCAAAAATTCTTTGAGGGCTGAAACAAGATACAAATATGCGTCAGATTTAGAGTCAATTAAATCTGCATCCCATGCGTATTTGCATTGAAATTTGAGTGTCAAGTCGACTTCAATCACATTAGTCACTGCTGTATCAGCATCCTCACATTTATAAGCGCCATCAGTATTATTACATTCTTGTTCACTTGTGCAAGAATTTTCTGTTGCACATTCATCTACATCTACACATTCATTATTATCAAGAAAAAATCCTGCCTTGCAATTACATATAAAGGAACCGTCGTAGTTAACACAATCTTGATTTTCAGCACAAATACCGTCTTCTGCACATTCATCGTCATCGATACAACTTTCTCCGATTGGCACGTAGCCTGAATTGCAAGTACATGTGAACGATCCGTCAGTATTATTACATTTTTGATCGTTGGCACATGAAGATTCATCCAAACATTCGTTGATATCCACACAGTCACCATTGTCATCCTCGAATCCAGTATTACACTCTGCTGCTACACATTTGTCATTCGTGAGAACGTATTCCTCTGCACATTCACATGTGTAAGATCCGATGGTGTTTGTACACACCTGAAGATCACAATGATCAAACACATTTTCTCCAAAACATTCATTGATATCTACACATTCATTATTATCAAAAACATATCCTGCTCTGCAATTGCATGTGAACGAACCGTCGGTATTCACACAATCTTCATCTTGAGCACACGTACCTTCATCTGTGCATTCATCGTCATCAATACAATTTTCACCGTCTTTCACGTAGCCTGAATTGCAAATACATGTAAAAGATCCTTCTGTATTATTACATTCTTGATTATTAGCGCAAGCAGATTCATTCAAACATTCGTTAACATCGACACAATCCACGTTATTGTCTTCAAAACCAATATCACATTCATTAATGGAGGTACACTCGCCAAACATTAAGACGTATCCCTCTGCACATTCACATGTATAAGATCCGACGGTGTTTGCACACATCTCAATTTCAGAACATTGATGTGATTTTAAACATTCATCGATGTCCACACATTTATCATCATTGAGAACATATCCTCCTATGCAATTGCATACAAAAGAACCGTGGGTATTAACACAATTTTGATTTTGAGCACACGAACCTTCTTTTGTGCATTCATCGTCATCAATACAATTCTTCCCGTCAAGCACGTAGCCTGAATTGCACAAACATGTAAAAGATCCTTCTGTATTATTACATTCTTGATTATCAGCACATGGAGATCGGTTCAAACATTCATTTATATCTTCACAGTCACCGTTACTGTCTTCGAATCCATCATCACATTCAATTACAGCTTCACATTCGTCATTCGTGAGAACGTATCCCTCTGAACATTCACATGTGTAAGATCCGATGGTATTTGTACACACCTGAAGATCACAATTATCAAGAACATTTTCTCCAAAACATTCATCGACATCTACACATTCATCATTATCGAGAACATATCCTGCTTTGCAGTTACATTCATAGGAACCGTCGTTATTTACACAATCTTGAGATCCGGCACAAATACCGTATTCTGCGCATTCATCGTCATCAATACAATTTGCCCCATTTAGAACGTAGCCTGAATTGCAAATACATGTAAAAGATCCGTCTCTATTAGAACATTCTTGATTATTCGCACATGGGGATTCGTTCGAACATTCGTTGATATCCACACATTCTCCGCTTTCATCTTCAAATCCATTATCACATTCGGTTTGAGGAGATTCAACGTATTGCATGCATTCTGAATCCCAGTTGGCACTAAATCCAGATATACCGGTATTTACAGTTGGGCCAATAACAGGGCAACTTTCCGTTCCACCTTTTTGAAATGATTGATAACTCAAAGATGAAACAGTGAGAGCATCAGATACCGTTAATCCAACCTGAACATACCACGCTTCGAGCCTGTTTCTAAAAACTATGGTCATCTTCTCCTGAGTAGATGAGTCACAATCGTATGCAAAATAATTAACGCCGGAAATTTCATCACTGACTTTCGAGCATATAGCAGTTTCTTGTGATCGTATCATTTTGATCACTTCACAGCATGGTGGAACGGCTACACAATTTCTTCCAGGATTGCTTTGGTGGTTTTAATCACAGACTTATTTGAAGAAAATATAAAAAATGACTCTTTTATGAACGTTCTGCATGCTGATGACATCAATAAGGCAAACGCACGCTGCTTGTGTCTTATAAAATCGTAAAAGTCATTTTAAAAATTTTCTATTGAAGTTTTCGTATAAAAATATTGACGTTTAAATTTAGATTCATATAATTGAATGATTTTCATTCCCTAGCGATGAACCTCTTACCCCCCTCAAATTATGGTTCAATTTTTCTTAAGCAGGCTGTGATTCTTCACACAAGTTTATCTTTTAGGGGGTGGGTGTCGCTTTTTGGTACCTTTCAATCACGCCTCAGAACAATTCTAGGGCAGTTGTGAAAAATCTGATGATACTTGTTTGTAGATCTATCCTTCGTCTAACGATTTCACATCTCAAACTCAAAATTGTTACATCACACCACCAGGTTCGGAGTCAATTCTAGAACACCCAAGCGTTTTTTCAAAATTAAACTTCTATTAGGCCAAAGATACAAAGCGTCTGAAAATTCACACAGAGTACGGAAAGAGTGAGGTTACTGATATGTTAGGCCATTTTTTTTTAATTTCGCTCTTGTATTTTCTAAAATCACTTTTGAACGCCGATTTTTACAATTTTTCGTCTTCAAAGTGATACTTCTCCTAGACGGATGTTCAGAATAAGACCGTTTTTTCGACTCAGGTAGCTAAATAAAGTGTCGTCAATTTGTTTGGCTCGGATTTTTTAATTTTGTCTTAGAATTCTAGAAATATGACTAAGTGAACCGGAAATGAAAAGTTCGAAAAAAAAGTTCGTCTGATCGGAAATAAAGTATCACCAAATTGAAGCTGAAATTTCACTGATCAAAAAATTTCCTTACAGCTAATCGACATTTTTAACCAATCATCGTCAAATTCGATAATTAGGTTTAACATTTTTGCTTAAAAATAATTGAAATTTCTAGAATTCGATTAGGACATTTTCGATAATTTTAATGTCATGCATCGTTTTAGGCGGGTCATATTAACCAATGAAAAATGTTCATATCATGGTAGAATACCGGGTTTATATCCCTTTATCACCTTTTGGTTAGAATGCGTAGCCAAAACGTTAAAATCACACGTTAAAAGGAGTAGTGGCTACGCATTCTAACCGAAAGGTGATAAAGGGATATGGGTTAAAGCTAAAAAATATTCGAATTTTGAAAATTCTAGATTTTGTTCTGGATTGTTTTGAAGAAAATAATAGCCACCATGAGATTCCTTGGGTCAACTTCAGTCATAACTGATATTAATGACATTTTAATGTATCATAAATTAATTCTATAAAGGGCTCAAAAAACCGACACCTTCTTAAATATAAATTATCTTCAAGGGGGTGGTGTGAGTGAACTCAGACATTTGCAAGGTCTCGTAAGGCTAAACCAATGGAGACAATGCATTTCGGAAACATATATCGTACAGTTCTATCCTTCAATTGATATTTATCATTTTAGTACCACGCCAACCAACCATCTGGTTAACCGCGGTTTAAGACAAGTTCTTTATTGTTTTTTCGAAGAAACAAGGATCCTAAGGCTTGTATCGAAAAGCTTTGAGATTCGAAGTGAGTCAGAAAAATTGTCTTAATTTATGTGAATGGGAAATGATTTTTTCACGATTGCGTCACGGTCCAGCAATCTGTTGAAATTTGTCGAAAAAGAATGTTGCCATTTGTAAATATAAGTAGCGTTATTGAGCGTGAATATATATATATGGAATGCTAATTATTTATTCAATTTAGGCTTGATCGGCTGTAAATTAGAAAAAATGCGCGAAATCAACAATTTTGAACATAAAAATGATAATTGGAAAATGCCACCAAAAAATTACTGTGGTTCGATTCACTGAAAAGAATATAAGCAACTATGGTATGATTTAAAATAAACACGGTGCTAGTGATCAAAACATAATATTTATAAAAAACTCTTATTTTTATGTAAAATCCGCTGTGTTCAATATCAAACTATAGTTGCTTTTATTGTTTCTGACAAATCATACGAGAGGAATCTTTTGGTGACATCACATTTTCTAATTATCACTTTTATGTTCAAAATTGTCGATTTCGAGCACTTTTTAAGGGTTTACAGCCTACAAGACCAAATTCCAAAAAAATATTCCAGTTCTACATTCAATACTCATTGACCTTCGTTCTTTTCGAAACATTTTCGAACACGCGGTTAACCAGATGGTTGATTGGAACAGTACTAAAGAATTAAATCTAGTTGCCAGTTCAAGGTAAGCTCTTCCCAATAATTGTTTGAAAGATGTCTTATCTTTATTGGTTTACCTGTACAAGGCCTTGCAAATTTGAAAATATCGGCTCTACTCAAACATTTGGTCGAAATAAATAATTATCATATCAAGGGGTTTCAAAAACGACAAATCGGATTATTTTCGGAAGCACACTCCAAACGAGCATCATGATAATTTTATCGTTAACTTTGGCTTATCGATAACGGATCCTTCTGGCACATATTAGCTAGTTTTCCAGTCAAAATTTTAATTTAATTTGGATTTTGAAGCGACTTATCCGATTGAGTTCTTAGATAGCTCAAACTGAGCACAATTATTCAGAGTAAAATAAATTTAAAAAATTTTAAATCAGATCATTGTTAACAATTTTTTTCGACAAAAACTGTGAACCATTACACAACAAAAAATTTTATCTCATCACACACGTATTGTACGAAATTGTACAAGCCCTTTTCAAAAAATAATAAAATCAATATCACACATCCGACTATAAGAACAAAGTTCAAACAAATATCTTCAACCTTTTTTTAAAATTTAATTGTTTCGATTTCAAAGGGCTCAAAACCGACACGCCTTCAGCGATAAAAGTCACATTTTCGATATTTCTGTCTATATTATATAGACTATATCAAAACTCAGACGATTTCAAATTATGTATTTTAATTACATATGAAACATTAAATAATCACCTAACTAGAGCGTTTTTCAAAGTTATTTTCTGATAAGTATTATTGGAGTAACGAATTTTTTGTAAACTTTAATTTTTCAAAACATTTCTCGTTTTTTCTCTAAGTTTTGTTTCGCTCAATTAGATGAAAATAAATTGTTTTAGATTTAATCTATGAAATGACATTTTTGATTATGCATATTTTTAAACTACAAATGTATATGAGGCCCTTAATAGCACAAAAAAAACGCAAAATCGATTACGAGACTTCCTGGTCGTTTTTCACTAGATTTTAAGCAAATTTTTTTTATATAATTCGACCTTTGAAAACATCTCATCCGATTACATTCTTAGATAGCTCAAACTGAGCACAAATATCCTTTGAATAATAAAACGAAAAATTGGTCCATCGGACTAATTCATTTTATATGTTTTCTGCGATTACTAGAGTTGTTTAATTAATAGGTTTCCTTGAAAAAATTGGAAACAATGGTCCGGATTCCGACCATTCATTTCCTTTCATTATTCACAAGATATTTGCGCTCAATTTGAGCTATATGAGAATGAAATCAGATGGGTTGTGTTCAAAAGCTGAATTATCTAAAAATATTGGCAAAAAATCATGTACAAAACGACCAGGAATTCTCGTATTCGATATATCGTTCATTTTTTAATATAATAATTATAAAAAAATAAAATTAAATAGGAATGATTTGACAGGTGATAGAAATCAGTCGGAAAGGATGATTTGTCAGCTGTGAATATGGGTTTAATGTCGGACCGAGCCGATGTGTGTTCGTTCAAAAACAGATCGAAATAAAATATAATTTAAAAAAAATACTCAATAAGAGGTAAAGCTGCGATAAATTAACTTCAAGAGAAATACATTCATCATAAAGAAATTCTTAGTGGGAAAAAAAGTTAATTTGTTGTTAAATACGAGTTTTACTAATCATACAGTATGAATCATACTGTATGATCCATAATTTTTTTTGTTTGTATTTCTAGTTTTTTTTTTGCGATTTTTTAATTTCGGCATACACTACTTAAAATCCCATGCGTTGACAAAGTAAAAGTCTGATTTAATTTAAAAAAACTAATTTGTTCCTTGAAAAATTTTGCATCGGTGACTGGACTTTAAAAACATTATGATAATTCGTTTAATTTCAATTGCAGTTTTGTGACACAAAGGTGTTCAGAAGAAGTCTGTTTTCATTTTTTCGAACGCGCTTATTTGTCAGAAGAATATGCCATGACATTTTAATTGACATAATCTCAATCCTCGTATCATTTTATATTGTCCCTGATGTTGTCGGTTGGAAATAATACCATACTAGACTTTAACAGCCATTTTTATGAAGCGGAGCTCAACTTTAAGAGGACAGCTCAAAATTATATTTTGTTTTGTCTTTCGTCTGCTCTCAGTCAAAAAACAGCGATGCAATTTAGTTTTGCAGTCGATATTTGAAAATTTCAGACAATTTTGTATACTCATAGTGAACCCTAAAAAAAATGAGTGGTTAAAATTCTACATCGAATTTGTGGGTCAAAAAAGGAACTTTTGTAAAATATTGTACGATTCGTGTAATGGTTAATTAAACAATATCAGTGCTCTCAGAAAACAACCAAGAAATGATCCGATCCGGAACTTATTTATTTCATGATTTTCTTAGTATTTGTGCTCACTTTGAGCTGTCTAAGAACTAAATCGAATGAGTCGTATTCAACAGCCGAATTTTAAAAATATGGTCTGAAAAACTTAGCTTATATGGGCAAGAAGGCCCCATTATCGTAAGGATGAGAGAAATAAAACCAAAACCTTGGTTGAATATCTGTCATAGATTCCGGGCAAGCACATGTATATGATCTATCTGTATCTGTACAAAGGGCGTCTCATGACAGTCATTGTTATCATTGTTACATTCATCCATCAGTGGAATCAACGTGCAGCCACCTGCTTCAGTTTCGTGAGTCCCCGTATCAGGTCCTTGATACCCGGTATTGCATTCACAACTAAATTTCAGTATTTAATACATTAATTTTTATCAATTTTATAATCCAGGTTTTTTATATTACCGAACGCAATTGACAGTTTTGTTTCAATGGTTTGCTCAAAAAAATAAATTTCTTAAATAATTTATCTCTCGTTTCTTTTTGCTATGGTAATGCGTAGAATTTAGAACATGTCTGATCAAAGAGAAAAATGTATGCATTGAATTATGCGCCACGTTGCTCGAATACGCTTTATTCTTTTTTGGATCAGACAATATTCTAGATTTTTTTATGAAATTAATAAAATTTTGCGCCAAGAGATTTTTGCTTTCTTCAAAAAGCAATGGAAAAATTACCATTTAAAGTTATTCGGTTCTCAAAAAATAAATCTCGACACCCTCCATTGATTTTATCGAACAAAAATTCACTCACTGTTTATGAACAAAAATTGGTCCCGTTTCCCTCTACTTTATCTTTCAATGCTTTTCTCGATATCGAAGATCATACTTGTGCGTTATTCTCAACTTGTTTTCGAGATTCTCGCCTATTTAGATGGAAGTGAAATAAGAGAATCTCGAACACAAGTTGAGAATAACGCACAAGTAGTAAATGATCAATTCCGAAAATCCAGATCAAGTGGAATTATAAGCATGAAATTTTATTTTACCTGAATTGTGTACTTGGAGTGTAAACACATCCAGAATTTTCACCACAAGGATTGTTAATGCAACCATTTTCATTGTGAACATATTGCGAACAATCGGAGCTCCAGCCATTATTGAATCCAAGTATACCCTTATCGTCGGAAGGGCCAGTTTTGGGACATTTTTCACCCTCACCAAATTGAAATGATAAAACACTAATTGATCCTGATATAGGTAAGCCGAGCTGCACGAGGTTAGCAATTTTTATCGTGATTTTGAAAGCCTTTATTTTAGACTCAAGTATTTTGAATATTCTTTGAAAAAAATTATATTTTTCTTGTTTTTTCGATGTCAACATTAGATTTCAAATCTCCCTTGCGCAACCCCTTACTATTAGGAACGATTTTCTGGGATTTTTCAAACAAAATTTCCCTGAAAATATCGAGAAAGTGAGTGAATATTTATTATAGTCTATGAAATAAACTCAGCGTGTCCACCGTTCGGATACGGGCATCCCCCCAATTTTACCTGTTCAATTTTACTGCTCATTAATTAGTAGCCTTGAACAAAAAAACTCCCGATTTGACATTTGTTTTGAAATTAATTAATGCGAAAATTGCTTTATTTCGATAACGTGGCGACGATTTTTTTAAACTATATCTTATTTCCATCCTAAGTCCATCTTAAAATGCATATCTCTATCCTAAATAGACATTTTTGTTATCGTGTGAGTAGAAGCGTGGCCAGGGTGAGGGGGGGCGCTCGAGGTTAGGACGCAACAATGGAAAGACTCGAGACTATCTCTGGTTCATCGCCAACTAAACTAGACTATACTAGACTTACACTTCAGGAAATAAATGAAACTTAAGTTGATTGAGTTATTAATTAATAAAATGAATTCAGAACTAATTTGTAAAATAAATCGTTAATAATTCGAAAATATTACTATTTTATAGTTATTCGATTTCATTGTTAGCAATGAAAA
>SCLH01000705.1:15764-43380 GCA_004367855.1 Oikopleura vanhoeffeni | reverse complement strand
ATTTCCAAATCGAATTTGCACGAACGTTGTAATGATTCATTACTAATGAATGAGTTTTGGATTCACTTTATATTTATTATTATAAATTGCATGTAATATAAATTATTATTAATATCATTATATTTTCGGTGATTAAGTAATTTAGCGTTGGGTTTGCTTTGATCTATCGCCAACGTAAGCCTCGAGGCGAAACCACGCGGGGCAATCGCCCTCGCGAGTCGCGTCGCTCGAGTCAACTTGCTCAGCTCTGACACGCTCCTACCTCTAACTCACACGATAACAAAAAGGTCTATTTAGGCTATAGCGCGTGTTCAAATTCTACTAAAGTCGTCTCAATGATTGTCTTGAGTATTATTATAGGCAAGGTTGCTTGATATTGAGACCGCCAAAGTTGATAGGTGTGTTATCACTCAAGCTATGACAAAGACAACATTCGTGGAATTCGAATACGCGATATAAAGATAGTTAGCATTTTTAAGATGGACTTAGGTTTGGAAAACAATATAATTAAATGAAGTTATAAAGGGCTTATTGACGAGGTGGTATTGATTGATCAAAAATCTCAGTCCTATGAGAATGTCTTCAGATTTTCGATAAGCATGTAACTTAGGGAAGTGATGTTTTAAGAATAAAGGGTCAAGTGATTTTATTCGAAAAAACAAAGGTCGTAAATTTAACCGGAAGATACAATTATTTACACAATCGTGAACCTCAGCTGAACATACCACTTTTTATTCCATTCTCTGTAACTAATGGTCATTTGATCAAGAGATGTTGATTCACAATCATAAGCAAAAAAATCGATGCCGGAAATTGAATCGTCGACTTTCAAGCAAGTTGCAATTTCTTGACCACTTGAAAACGTGAATACTTCACAACATGGTATTGGAGTCTCACAAGTTCGGCCTGAATTGCTAAAATGGTGGTCCACGTATTTTTTTCATACAAAATAGATCGCAAAATATAGCAAAGTTTCGGAAATGCAAGGTTTTTGAGGTGTTTTTGATAGAAAAATATTATTGACTTTATAATTTCAGCTGAATAGGGTGGCACCTTATTTGACATATCCTCGATGGATTCGAATATTTGTTAAACTAGTGATTAGCTGGCTCCAATTTATATTATTTTTTAAAACACTCCTGTATGTGACCTTCTTTGTCTATCTTAAACTAAAACGCTATCTCCTTCTTGGTATTTTGATAAGCCGAAATTTTAATATAACCTGAGAGAATTGTTTTTTTTTATTTATTTCGAAAATTGGTCCAAACGAATGCCAAGATAATATTAATGAGAAAGTTTGCAGACATGCCGTCAAGCCAATCGAATGAAATTTGAGTGGTCAAATTGAAACAAACGATATTTTGAGTTTAATATCATTAAATACTAAGCACGAAAACAATTTTATTCTTGGCTAGATAAAAAAATTAGTAACTTGACTTAATTTAGATTCCAATTCCTATTTACTGCATTTCTCCAGTTTTTAAATTTGAACGATTGATTCGATCATGTTAGTCACATAATAACTCCGGAAATGTGAGGACCACACCTCCATTAAATATGAAACACAATTCCTTAAATCGGCATCAATCATAAATTCAGGACAAGCACATGTATACGATCGAACCGTATCGGTACAGTCAGCATTGTCGTCGCAATCATTTTCACCATTTGTACATTCGTTTGATAAGAGAATAAGAGTACAACCGCCTTCTGCAGTTTCTTCATTTCCCATGTTTGGTCCTTCAAATCCAGTTTGACAGATGCAACTTAATTTGAATGGATTAAAACTTATTCGTCGACAAACTTAAATTTTGATTTTTCAAATATAAAGATAATGTTTAAAAATTGTTTCGGCTATATTTTAAAGTGTGTGGAAGGCAATTAAAACGACTTTTTGGTAAGCGAGAAAATAAATCAAAAAATCAGAGCCTTCGTCTATGAGCCAATTTGTATGCTTTTTCATAAACTATCATATTTATGAATCGATCTTCGAGATCACAATTTTTAACTTCTGCCTAGGGACACTATAACACAAAATAAATTAATTTTGAGCTATATAATTACCAGGGTACATTTTTTGACAAATTTCTATTTCCCCTTATTTGCTACTATAATTTGGAAATAGAACTTTTTGTCAAAAATTGACAATGAAAGAAAATTTAAAACGTGATTCATGTATAATCTAACCGGAACGAACCCATTTGCCAGGCATCGCGATTGAAGAAGCGCGTCGCAGACAATAGCGCAGTAAAGTCCGCAATATTGCCGCGCAAGTCTGATTATGTGTGGTAGTGATGTGTATAAGACCGCGGGCCCGCGACATCAAAGTTGGATATTTAGCAAGTACAGTTTTTATCCATGCCTCACTTTATTGACTTCCCAAGTTGGAAATCCCAAATGATAATAATAATATGATGAGAATTTGAGCTGTCCCAATTGGGCAAGTGCGCGTCATCGCTATTTTGATTTCAACTTTTTTCGTGAAATTTGACCGATTTCCCGCAAACGGATTTTAATTTTTGACAAGGTTGCAGGTGAATTAAAAAATTTTTTATTCCAATCTGAATCTTTTTTTGCTCTACAATATATATCATACAATTTTTTTGTCGAAGCAAAAAAATTTGCTGTTCATCTTAGTCTATGGGCGATTTGATTCTTGAACTTCTACCATATATTTTTTTACCATTAAAGTTTCAAACAAATCAAAAACTAGTTAATCGGAAATGATTGGGAGACTGTCCCAAATTCTGGGTGAACAGAGCATTCTGAGTATGTGTCAACTCGCTGGCTAAAGCTATTTAATTCTTTGTAAATCCGGTTATACCACAGAAGAAGAATGGTAAATATCACACTTTCAGTTGAGACTGATGCATGTATAAAAAAATGTTCAAAAATTATTTTATGTGATGTCTAATTTATTTGTAAGATAAAATGTTTTAAAATTATTTATTCTTATTTTTTAATTTGCAAAAAATAAAACGATAATCTCCGAAAAGATAATTCTGAGAAAGAGTAAGTTTGAATTCAATTATCTGTTGAAAAATCTCCCTACTACTGTACTTGCTTAATATCGAACTTTATTGGTCGCGGGTCCCCGCGGGGTTATACTAACACTCACATAATACCAACATAAAGACTGCGCGGTCCCTATTGCGTTCTCAACTGTGCTCTTGTCTGCATCACCGCGCTTTCTATCGAAATGCCTGGCAAATGGAAAGATCCGTAATCTAACCTATGCCCAACAAATTGATCGACGCACTCAGCGTTTTCTCCACAAGGATTCACCGCACAGCCATCTTCGTTATCAACGCCGGATGATTTGCACAGAACTAGGAAATGAAATATTATAAGATTTGAAATAGAAAACTGTCATGAATCAAGCCAAAATAAACTTTTTCAACTATATCTGCTTCATTAATGGTTGAAAAGGCAAATTCAAAAAAAAATTTGATCGAAAAAACACTATTTTTCACATAAAATTCAATATTAGAACTCACCCGTTGTATTTCCCCATAAGTCCAATGGTGGACAAAGCTTATCACCTTCACTGCTATAAATATAACTGAAGTTCTCTCCTGGTTGCGGTCTTCCAGTACGAGAATAAATCCAACCTAAACCGAGTTGCTCTTTTTATCTATCGTTTTTTCCTGTCGTCATAAGATAATTTTTTAGGGCGTTCAATAACGGATGCAAATTGGTACATTTTTCCAGAGCCATTTTCTTCGACCAACCCAAATGGATCGTGAAAATTAGGTTTATCCTTATAACGCGTGTTTGAATCCCACTAATGCTGTCTAAGTCAATGTGTTAGTGATTGCCTTAGTGATTACGCACCAATCATCGTTGGCGCTCCCAAAATCAAGCACCGTTGCCTATGATCATACCCGAGACAGTCAGTAAGACAACATTAGTGGGATTTGAACACGCGCTATAAAATGATCCTCATTTTCAAGATCCACTTAGATCAGGGTTGTAAAAGGGAAGGGGATAACCGAGGGAAGGATCAATCCCCTGGGGAAGAATGAGGATCGGGAGGGACGGGGATGGGAACTGAGGGGATGGCTATCCCCATTTATCCCGTATTCTACCCCCTTTTTCGAAAATATCCGAAATTTAATTAAGTGAATTTTCATACAAAGTGAACGGATCAATAAATATGCCCATAACAGGGTGGGACAAAAAGTACGCCACCTTTTGCTCAACAAGATATCATAACGTTTCCCTACTATCAGCTGCTGAAGTTGAGCTGATTCCACATGCTACCAACCAACCACCTGTTGTTTATAAAATAATAATGTTTTTGAGCCTGTTTCTTCTTCAAAATTACCGTATAGATGGGGACCGTCAGCTGGAAATGAGCCCTGAATCGGCCCCGATAAAAGAGGATGTTTTATTAAAAGATTGTGGAAAATGAGCCCCAAATCGGCCGAAGACCGATAAAAAGGTAGTTTATATTTTTAAGGGATGAGTGGAGGGTATCATCTCCATCCCCTTGAGGATCCATCCCCAAGGGGATGGGAATAGAAAATCCGGTCGGGGATGATCTTTTTTACAACCCTGACTTAGATTTCACAAAGACATGAAAAAACCGGTAAATTTTTTTATTTTATTTATGCAATATCTTAAATAAAAACCCCATATAAGATTTTTACATACGTTTTAAATTAACTTCCGACACTTTTGGGCAAGCCTCCAAAAGGGATGGCTTAACCCTTTTTCATAGCAAGAATCAAATTTGCGAAACTATTTTAATGAAAAATTGTCTTGAAAAAAGACAAACAGCTTTTTGAGGGGGTGGTCGTCGCATTTTAAGGGGTTTTCGATAGCAAATTGTCGCAAAAGTACAAATCGATGCACCAACTTTAACCTCTCTTTGATATATTAAAACAAAAATCATGCATCCTAAAAAAAATCGAAAGGGACGGATGGCTCGTCCTATCAGAAACGTGCTTACAAAAGTGACGAAATTATTTTTTCAAAATGTATATTCTTCCTGAGTTGTCACGGTTCAACAATGATACATAATTTAAATTGACCAAACATAACGTGAGAAGACCGCTACGCAGATTGTTCGGAAAAATTCTTGAATTTGGCTTCAGAATCACCAAAAAATATTATTTGAAACTAGTTGACATAGGGTCAAAATAATGTTTTTAGGGATTATGAAGCCAAATTCAAGAATTTCACGAAAAACGCTGCGCAGCGGTTTGCTCACGTTCTGTCCGGTTAATTTTAATCATGAATGATTGTTGTACCTTGAAAACTCAGGGAGGAGATTCCTTTTGACAAAAAACAAATTTTTAAAAATGTATCTCCTCTCTGAGTTTACAAGGTAGAACAATGATACATGATTTAAATCAACCGAACTATTTTGAACTAGTTGACAAAGGGTCAAAATAATGTTTTTGGGCATTCTGAAGCCAAAATTTGGCTGCGAAATTCAAGAATGTTACCAAAAACTCTGCGCAGCGGTCTGCTCACGTGCTGTCCGGGTAATTTAAATCATGTATCATTGTTGAACCTTGAAAACTCAGGGAGGAGATACATTTTGAAAAAATAATTCCGTCACTTTTGTAAGCACGTTTCTGATTGGACGAGCCATCCGTCCCTTTGGATTGTTTTTAGCGTTTAAGATAAACTCCAAATGTACTGCATTTAGGGATGTTACCCAAAATTACGTAACACCTGGAGAACAGACTAATACTCTGTTAACGTCAGATGACGTAACACCCCACGCGGGCACGTGACACATTAAGGGGGATACGTGGCACAACCAAATACACGGGACCACTCTTGAAAGTGATTTTCCCAGTAAGGGACTGGTAAGTAAAATTAGGATTAAGAGATTAGAGTGAAGATTAAGAGAGGAGCTTAAAACCTGATCAGGTTCAACCCTTAAGGGGGTGTAGAGATAAACCATTAACATTTATTATTTAGGTTTTTGCTATTTGATTGGTACCAGATTCGGACGTGCAAAGATTCCAGGAAAGGGTCAGGACTTGGGGCTGCTTCGATACAAACGTCTCAACCACCAGGAACACTACGGTGACACTCTGCCCACTTTCCTTTTACCTGTACTGCCCCTAACACATAAAATAAATATTACGGGACAATTGAAACCGAAAACTTGTTATCAATATTAAGGGTCAGGGGAATTTAGGTTCAGCATTAGTTAGAATTCGGGTACCTTTTATCGTGGTGTCATGCATGATTTTTGTTTTAATATATCAAAGAGAGGTTAAAGTTGGTGCATCGATTTGTACTTTTGCGACAATTTGCTATTGAAACCCCCTTAAAATGCGACGACCACCCACTAAAGGGGGTAGCGGTCGCATAATTGTACTTTCGCAATCCAACAAAAATTAACCTCAAATTGCGGACAATATGAGCAACTCTCCTGACCCCGGATAATAAAATATGACTCTGTTATTGTCATTATCAGACATGTAGCTGTCGCGTTTGTTAAATTCTCCATTGAATGAACACTCGTGGCCATCGATTATGATGATTGAGCAGCAATCATTTTCTGTATTGGCCTGTGCGGGAATACAAGTACCTTCAAAAAGTTAAAATAGTATCCAAACAAAAATTTTTCATTGAAATATTTATATGGTTCAAAGTTTTTCAAATATGCTTCAAATATATTATAGGGAAGTCATATTCGGTCGAACAATCAGTAAGTTCTTTGATATCTTCAAGATAAAATTACTTTAGAACGGTCGGTGATAAAACAAATAAATTCAGATTGTTAAATTCACCTCGACCGATTAAATCTTGAATTTTCATCAAAACTCTGTAAAGTATTCTTATCGATTAATCTATAACGTTAAACATTCTTTTGTCAATTTATTGGCTCGAAGCTTCCAAGGGTTATACTTTTAACCCGCATGGTGCGGGACAAAACACCCGAGATCCGAAATTTTTTTCGACCGTTTTCATGTTATAAAAAATTATCTATCTACTTTTTTGTTTGACAAGAAGCTTTTGAAGATATTTTTAACTGTTCCCTAATCCACCGTCTTCATCTTCACCGCCGAAGCAATCAACATAACCATCACACAAACGATCAACATAAACTTGTCGATGAAAATCAGGGACGACTTTATCGTTTGACGCACATCGTATAATTTCTTTGGGAGTAAAATCTGGGCAATATGCGTTAATTAGTTGTAAAGAATCTGTGGTGGTCAGTCTATTCGAGAGTGATTATTTTTAGAAGGAAACTTGAAAAAATTTTGGTTAAAAAGTTTTGCCAATTTTTTTTTAACTTGAAGCGCCCAATTTATGAAGATTTACAGTATGTGACCTACTGTATGTCACACTTTAGCTTGCGAACTTTTAAAAACTGCATAAGGAGATTCACTCAGTTTCAAACCCGCATTTAACTTAAACAAACTAGTTTGAATTCACTTTTTTTAAATTTTGAACATGGAAAGGAATAAAAGTAGTATTATTAACCAAATTTTTTGTGCAAGATTACCAGTATGTGAAGTTTATTTCTCGATTAAATTATTATCTTCGATATGAAAGTACGCCTTCAATTATATTCTATGGTATTTGCTACGAAAAGTATTTCAAAAATATTTAGTCAGTGGTTTCGCATGACGACTACCATTTTAGCGTTATATCATATGGGATCTCATATGGGATATCATAACATATATTTGAACAAAATTTCAGAGTATAAATAAATCACCCTAATCTAGCGCCACCCCCATAATTCCATGTTTGTCCGTCTTTTGTCGTCATAATTGGTGCCGATTTATCTTTTGCCGAACAAGATGAGCAGTAAGTCATAACGGACTCAAGCTCAAACGGATATTCTTTCGGGGATAAATTGAATTGTTTAAAGATAATTTTAAAAAAATTTCCAGGCTGAAAATTACAAAATGGTTAAAATTTTGTGATCTTATTTGATATTTCAAATAAGCTATCTGATTATAATTTAACCCTACACTGAACCCTGATCTGCCCAAGTATCGATTGGAAAAAATGCCGATGGACTCTGTGCATTATCTGGGGTCGTGATAATATAATCGTCTCTGTCAGGTCTTTGATGTTCATGAGCAAATCCGAGAGCATGATACGCTTCATGTTGAATAGCTACTCTTGAATCGACACCACAAGTATCATCTTTAAAAGATTGAAAATATCCAATAAAAACTAATTGAAGTATTTTTCTCAACTGAATTTTTAATTTTCAATAATGAATTAAATTATTAACCAAATATGTTTGTGTAGAGAAATATTCTTTTTTATTCATTCGATTATAAAAATTATCGGTTTCTGACTGGTTCAAGTACTCACCTCAAAAAATATGTTAGGGCTGATTCCTTAATTTATCTTTAAAAACTATATTGTAGATTTAACTTATTGTGACTTATTGTGAACTTAAATTCAAATTAGAATAAAAATATTTTGTTTGACACAAATAAAACCCAGCCAGCAGTTTTATTTAGTTTTAGGAAAAAACTCGTTATTAATTATTTTTCTGTTTGAATCTAAAATCAAAAAATCAAAAAAGTGTTTAATAAAAAAAACGAACTTAAAATTTTGAAAAAAAATTCAGAAACCACCTCAAAAATTTTGTACTTTTCAAGGATTCATAACCAACCCATAAAACATGTATCAGTGAGAGAGCGAGGACTGTAATGATTTAATTCAGAAATTTTTTCTTGGAATAATTATTTGAAAAAATTAAAATAAGAATTTTGCATTGCCAAATTTTTGAGAAAAATTCTATAGCAAATATACAAAACATTGGAAAGTCATTGATACTGAAACGTACAGTATGCTCATGAACATAAGATTGTTTTTGATAACATTTTAAAGAAACTTTGTAGAATTTTTCTGTCACTCTCCGTCAGAGAGTCTCTGATACACTTTTTTTCATAATTTTTTTGTTTGTTTCAACTTTTGCCTAATGATAAAAACTGCCAATTTTCTGGAGCACCCCATTCCTCCATTGTCATATGTGCCCATTTACTGCCTGTGTGACCATCTGCCATGCCCATGGCTGACCAGCATCCATCGTTAAACCAAACGAAGAACAATCCATTTCTCCAAGGATTCCTTAAAACTGCAGATGATATCAGATGATTAAAAAATGTCATATAACATTCATTTCTCTTTTAGCCGGCTAACAACGCAAGATAACGACAATTGTAATAATTTCATAAATTTATTTAGTGATTTTAAATATATCAGTTCTGGAATAAAATAAAAGTTGAATTAAATTATGAAATTGTGACGGGTTTGATCAAAACATTTTGTGTAGTAAATAATGTAACATGGACGCTCGAATAAGTTCTTTGCTCCGTTAAGTGTAATTGCTTAAGGGGGTAGTGTCAGTGATTTTGGAGGCTCCGTGAGGCTAAACAAATTCGGATGAAACATTTCTGAGGACCACAAATGATGAATCTATCCCTAATCTCGGGATTCCATTTGACAATTTAGTACCAAACCCACCAACCACCTGGTTAACCGCGGTTGAAAACACGTCCCTTGGCTTTTTTCAATGAACCTAGGATCCCAGACCCTATATCGGAAAAATTTGAGACCATCTGAGAAATTGTCTGAATTTCAATGACAAGTGGCTAGTTTTTTCGATTTTTGCCTTATAAGCCAAAAATTGGGAAAAATGTGACAAAAACGGCCTTTTTGGACGTTTTGATATAAGGCTTTCTTAGTGAAAAATCTAGAAATGCCATTTTTGGGATATAAGAAGCTCAATAACTCCTGAATAATGTCAAGTAACAACTTTCTGAATTTCAGCCTGATAGGCTGTCAATCGGCAAAAAAGTGCGCGAAATTGACAATTTTGAAAATAAAAGTGATAATCAGACAATAAAATTCCACCAAAAAATTCCTTGGGTATGATTTGCTGGGAACGATATTAGCAATTATGGTCTGATTTCGAACACACGGTGCTAGAGATCTAAACATGACATTGAATAATAACTGTCAAATGAAATCCTGAGATGAAGGATAGATTTATCATTTGTGTTTCTCAGAAATGTTTCATCTGAATTGGTTTAGCCGGACGGAGCCTCTAAAATTTAAAAAACCACTAACACCACTCCCGTTAAACGACGTCAATTGGAATTCAACGAGTTATCTACCCAAAAAAAATCAAAACGTGGTTGACTTAATATAAAGAACACGTTAATAAATTATTGATTATCCAAATTGAATAATCCAATTCAAAATTTTAAAATTTATCAAGTTCACAAACTTTTTTGCAGCGTTCAGAAAATCTGAATGTATTTACTGTTAAAGAGTAGTAGAACAAGTCCCAGAAATATTTAAATCTATAAAATAATCTCGACAACTTTTAATTAAAAAATTCAAATAAAAAGCGGTTGAAGGCTTAACCCTTGTGAGCACAGAGCCACAATTGTGGCTCAAGCATACGGTATGCTGCATACCTGAAATCATTCAAAGAGGGCATGAGGCGGGATCGTAGAATCGTTTAATTTACACATTATGACGAATTTTGATCAGATTCCCAAAAAATAATTGAATTTATTTTCAAATGTTTGGTTCCAGTATCACGAGGTGTTGATTTATTAAGTTTTTTTGCCTATGTTTCACTTCCTGAGAAATTATTTCGTGACTAGACATAAAATACAAATGTGAGATTAGCCAGTTTTTAGGAAAGTGTTTTGTGTATGCATAACAGTTAAAATAAATATTTATTGGTATCTAGGAGCAGATATTTTCTTCGGACGTGAAATTTATAAATTGTCAACTTCAAGTATCCCATGAAAAAATTATTTATTATACAGCCGGGTGCGGCGTATAGTTAGAAAGTTTGTCGCCAAATAACCCTGACTATACGCGTAATTCTAACTATACGCGTACTTTCTAACTATACGCGTAATCTTGGGGAAATGTGCTCTGGTTGGTCAATTTGGACAATATCTACAGCGTGAGTCTTTTCGATTTCTCCGTTGAGTCACGGTGTAGAGTTTAAAATTGCGTTAAAATATTGTCAGAGTAAGAATTTTCGGTGATTTTGAAGTTAATTTTTCGTTACAAGTCTTCTAGGATGTATAAATTCAATTCTATTGAAGAAAATGAAATGAAGTTAATTTTAAATAAACATGAATTCGAAAAAGATTTATCCGAAAATCGTTAAAATGTCAAGGAAACAACGAAAATTATGAAAAAGTTGCTCACAGTAAATCACTCAGAAAACCAGAAAAACTGAATATTTTTATCTGAATAACTATTAGCCTATTTTTAAGCTAGCCGACATTGTATGCGAGACTTAAAAACATGTTTTTAAACTCCTTGAAATACCGACACTTCATTGGTCAATCTGAACATGTTTTTAAAAAAGTGTATTTTTCATTGTCGCGCCGACTGGAGAATATTGGTCTGAAAATATGGTTTAGAACGCCTATCTTTGGCCTAGGAACGTTTGAAAAAAAGCCCTATCTTATGCCTATAACTATACGCCGCACGCCAGAAAACGATTAAATTCATTTTTCAAGTGCGTAGGATTTTGCGGAGGCTTACGTAGGTTTATGCGTGGAATCTAACTATACGCGTATAACTTTACGCCGCACCCCGCTGTGAAAGTAAATTTAAGCAATCAAAAATTGTCAACAGTTGTACTTCATCATCATATGAACTTCGAAATAATAAATAAAAAAGTAATAATCTGCTTATATATGGAAAATTAAATTTCCATCAAAAATTTTCGAAAATTAAATTTCAATCAATTAAATTTTCATCAAAAATCATGATTTTTTCATCAAAATTTTTGACTTATTTATAAATTTCTTTTGATTTATGAGATTTAAATCAAAGCAGACAAAACTAGGACGTAAGCCAGATACTTTTGCATCGTTTCCGGCAGAAATCTAACTTGTGTAGACAACTGTGACCGTGTATCACGTGATATGGTATACCTTGCTTTTCTCACTATATTTTCCAGAACTCAAAATTCTAGAATATAATATGTCGGATGCAAAAATATTACCTTAAAACTTCATTGTGCAGAAAAAATTGAAATTCCAAGTGCCTTAACCCCTGGAATCACAGAAAAAAAAGTTCCGCCGAGGCACCAGAGCCGATATATCGACTCTACTTAAGGGGGTAGCAGCGATGTGGAAGATTGGTACATTTTTTCAGAGTGATTTATGAAAGAAAAAAATGTGAAAATTTATTTTTTTAATTTTTATCTCAATAAAATGTCATTCTTGCAAACGTTTATTTAATTCTCAACAGATTAGATCTAAAAATATCAAAAACCACTTGCACTAAATCCATTCCAACTTGAACGAATGAAATTTTTTTGATGAAAAATAGAACTCAGCATGTTCGTGTTATGCGCTTATTAGTGGAAGAGAATCATTATCCATATGAAAAAATTTCTAAATGAAAGTTTTTTTTCCATGAAAAAAAGCTTTTTAGAAAAAAAATTGACCTTCAATGCGTTAAATTAGATAAATCTCCTGACTTTGAAAATAAAGGAGCTATAACACCAAATAATTGAGAATTTTTTGAAACAAAATAAAAAATTATCATTGCGGTGCCAAATGCACAAAACGGTGTCACAAGCAAGTGTTGTAAATTTCATCAGTATTCAGAAACGATATTCGAGTCGACCCTTTCATCGGTTGAAATACGGAAATCAAAATAGAGACCAGAAAATCAATACACAACTAATTCGGCCGATTTTTCAAAAAGAATGCAAAAAAAGCATTAACAAAAAAATTTTAGACCTGATTGCCGAAAAAATTTTCAATAATATTTCTGAAAAAAGCGGAATAATGACAATGACAGAGTAAGCGGATTAAACAGGATCAGAAAATAGTGAACAGGCATAAAAAAAGTTAAGTGGCCATTTTTTTTTTTTTATCACAGATTTGAGAAAAAAAAAATTTGGCTGAAAAAATGCGTGAAATTATTAATGTTAATTTTTTTGAAATTTTACGAATTCAAAAAATAATAGTTCGAAGTTCGAACTCAAACTTTTTCTTAAGTAGATAAAAAAAATATTTTAATGAGCTGAAACATATTTTATTTCTGTCAGCTAACGAAATAAGCACAAAAAAGTTAACTCAACTTAATTATTTCTAAGTTATATGACCCGCCAGGCTGCCCACAGCACAGTACAGCTATGCGCCCCCGCACACAGCATTCCTCCTCTTCCTGTCACAAAATCGACACGTGCTCACCTATTAGCAAACGTAGTTTTGTTTTTATAGGGGTTCTACAACCTGATGAATATTAACAAAAGAATCGGCCATCATCACACCTGTGTGTGAAGTAACGCTGGCCGCACTTACTTAAAACTAAGAGCTACCGTTTTGCTAATAAGCGCCGGGATTAACGCTACCAAAAGCTTAAAGATAAGAGGGATATACATATCAATATCAACAACATTGCGCGACCAGGAAACCACTTCCTTAATGAGACAATTGATGTTTCGCTAACTTTTTAGATCATGAGACATATATGATTTGTTAGATTAAACAATTATTATCTCCTATGTACAAAAAACACTACCCCATCTTGATAATTGTTGACTAGAGTCTCGATAAAAACACACAGCAAAGTATTAATTGAATTCGATAAAAAATCACATTTATAGCAAAAAAAGCAAACATCGATCTATAATTGGATGAATGAATACGACGGTAATATATTGAATTAGGGCGACAGATGCAACCAAAGTATCTCGTTCACTAAATCTGGACACATAAACGAAAAATCAAAAAAAAGAAGGAGTGTAATTTTGTGCGCGGAGCCAAAAGAGCTGGACAATTGCGAGCGTTCAAATTAGAGTTAGGTCATCATGAAAAAACACTAGGGAGATAACTCCACTTGCAGGAATGAATCGAAACTATCCTATCAAAAAACACATTTTTGAAATTACGTAAGCGTAATAGACCACTATCACGGGTCTCAAGACTTTATCATCTTAGAAATTCTCAGAACTAAATCCAAGTATTTTTCGGTCCTCTTAATACGGGAATAGTACCGAAAAGTGGTAGGAAAATCGTCTCACGATGTGGGAAAAGGCTGCTAGCATTTGGACACACACTGGAACCATAATTACATCTGTCCCAAATAAAGAGATGTTGGAATAAACCTCCACCAATTAAGGGCATCCGCACAAATGCGGAATATTAAAGGGTACATCGTTATTTGTACTTTTGACACTACGATTTTCCAACGATGGAATAATATAGCCTCATAATCCGAAAGAATATCAACTGACACGAGAAATAAAACACTCTGTGACGATAACACCCGCCCAGAAGGTCGTGCCATTTGAAAAGTAGACAATAGAAACTCCCAGGACTTCAATTAATTATGTTCAAATTTTTTGGTTCAAATATTTTCGATCACTGCGAAAAAGAATCTCTGCCGAATTAAATTTGGGTTATAGCTTCAAAATTCCGTCCTCATTTCTATTAATTTTGTCCCAGCAAATGTTCACATAATCGGCCTAATTTTCACCTTGCCCACAAGTATCAAAGAAGATTGTATCAATAATTAGGTTCAAAATACCAATACTAGAGGTCAATTTTTTTCATAACAGTATTTTTCATCTATACATCGAGCAAGTAGTACAATACGTTAAATACTGAATCTATAAATAATATGTGTAAAGCTAATTTCAGTCTGGTGCTTTCTGATATAATATGGATTATCAATTTGCGTGAAATATATTCAATATTGATTCAGTCAATTGATCTAGTAACATTAAAATATAGATAAATTGGCCATACTAGCATTTTGATCCATATACTCAATTCATTACACTAGAGTCTCACTGCAAACTTTCACTAGCATGATTTACTATGTAAACATGCTCATTTCAAGTAATAAAAAAATATTTGGATTTTAAATTTACTGGAGTTAGAATATATGCCTTTAGCACACATCTTTGTGTAATTAGATCGAGCCACAATAGCCTATAAAAGCATCACGACTATTCTCGAGAAAAAGTGTGCGGATACTATAAGACAGAGGATAACGATATATTTACATGTTGCGATAGAAACTATAAGATAAAAATAATAAACAATTTGCATCATAACCTCCTAGCTAGCGTCAACTCGAATTACTCTCCGCGTAATGATAGGCGTACGATCAACAACACAGACCACCACTCCCAAACGTTCAAACTTTCTCTCCATGTATGAACCTGCAGCTGGAGCTCCTCTACGTCTCAGAAGAATAAACTACGCATAGAGATAATGAAACAAGCGGAATAAAAAAAATCTTGTCATTCTCAAACTTTGGCTGGCGCAGCTTCCAAGCATCAGTGGGTGAGTCCTCGTGCACCCCTTTTATTGTAAGAGCTAATCGAACTAATGTAAATTGCGGTTAATACTACTGGAATCTAGACTGACTGTGATAAAATTCGTAAAATATATTTTCCGGACATAAACAATCACATGGGAAGTAAGGCACTTATCAGGCAATTCAAAATTTTTTCCTGCAACAATAAGTTAAGGTAATTAAATCTATCTCAGAGAGCATATCATAAATATACAATAATTCTAAACCGACTTTAAGGGGTGGCATCGATCTCGGACAGATTGGAACGAAATTTTTGCAGAGCGATGAAGTTCGGCAAATAATAATAGAGTAGGAGAAAAAAAGGCAAGGTGTATATGGACCAAATATCATATACTGTTGGATTTATATATTCGGTATCATCCAATATAAAGGTGCTTCACCATTACCACTTTAGATTTCTGCCGGAAAAAAGCAAAAGTATCTGGCTTACGTTGCTTAGGTGTTTGAGAGATCCTGCGTTTTGATTTGAATCACATAATTCATAATATGTATTTTTATGAAATAAAGTCAAATAGTGTGATGAAAAAAAATCATTAATGTTTAGATGCATGGAAAAATATAATAATAAACCACTTTTCCACGTAAATCCATTTCCAACGTAACTCGATCTACAGAAATTTAAATTATTTTGTTTAAGACGTTATATTATATAAATTTCACGACACAAATGGTCCGGTGTTTAAAAGTGTCGCATAAAAAAGTCCTGTTTTTACGTAAATAGTCTTCTAATTGAGGAGCATAACAAAAATTTTCTTTGCAGATTAGGAAACAATTATGTAAATTATTTTCCTTTCCTATAAACAAAAAATTATAATTGATTGGGATAATTTCAAACAATTATAATCCGGCATAACAAAGTGCGTCAGTTATTTTCATATTAAAAACATTAAATATAATCGACAGGTTCAATAATAAAAATAGATAATAAACGACAGACCTGACATGCACCTAATTTTTTTTTGAGAAATAAAATTGAATTCGCCTTTCACTTGACGTTCACGATATCTGAAAAAACGGTGGCTCGGCTTAAGAAATGAAACAAAATGTGGACCTAATCCGATACTCACCGATCACGATTTTTATTTTGGAAAGTTCTTACCTGTGCGTCCTACTCCCAGGCATAACAATTTTTAAACTCTACGTGCTCTAGTGCCAAACTGGCACCTTGACAAATCGTAGTGTACATCCATCCGAGTGCGTCTCAAGACATGTTAATGCGATAGTATTCTAGGGGAACATAACGTCATCAGAGAGCCTATTATCGCGCGACTCTTAACCACTCCATTAGTCTGACGAGACACACGACGATATTGAAATAGAGCGTACCCTAAAACATGATAATACACATGAATTCTGCCTGATTTTTTCCAGGCAAACAGAGTAGTTCTAAAAAACCCGATCTACATACAGAAAACGCGACAAATTTGAGAAATATATGCAATTTGCGCGATCTTAACTTTTTCAATAATTTTCTACTCAAAAGTTTGACAACAAGAAGTATTCAAGAAGAAATACTTACGATTATACTATGTTTAACTCTAGAACAGCAGTCAGTACAAAGTAGTATTTGTAGCACAAGGTGCATGAGAAAGTATGTTAGAGTGGCACAACAAATTCCTTGTTTAGCTTTTATCATTAAATTTAAAAAACGATCAAAAAAAATGTGGACACAATATGCCCGGAATATTTTCATAATGCTGTGGACATTTTTTGAACACATTCTATACGATCAAAAAATAAAGTTTCGGAGCACGCAAATCTCCAAATAGAAGGCAGTAAACTCTATAATTTTTATATAGTAGATGCACTTTATTCTGGTTCAGCTAACGATATTATAGGCAAAAAAAGTAAGCACTAATGAATTCGTAAAGTTATAATTAGACTCTCAGTCTGCCTAGTCGAGATGCCACCCCGCCTAAAGCACTGAATGGTATATATAGTTGCATACTCAACATAACTGCTTCTAATTCCTGTAAAAGTTATGTTAGCCTAATCCTAAAAGAGTTGGACAACAAATTTTATTTTGAATTTATATTTTATAATTTATTGAATATAGAATAATCGTAATTTATCGTGAATTACAATAATTTATGTACCGATATTGAGCGTTCTAGATTAAACAAACGATAATATGAGTTTGAACATTATGTATTGCAGAATTTATAACAAAAAGGACTTTTGAGATTCCGATTAGTCAGCAGCGCAAGTAAAGCTTAAGTTCCAGGCCAACTGAATAGTGCTGAAGTTTTAATTTGAAGAAGTATGTTCTATCTTCTGGCAAATGAAGTATATTCAATCAGTAAAAAAATAATGATCCAGCCGTGCAATCTTATGACCTGAACCATTGTCGCTCATTTCCTGCTAGTATTTCGAATATTTTCATGTAAACGATATCCATTATACATTCTGAGATAATAGGAACAATCGCATTTAATTACGGGATCAGCAATCATGGCATGAAGAGAGCATTTCTAAGGCTCAAACTTATCTCTGAATACCAATTTATACTAATATATAAATACAACATGGAGTATATATAATCTCTCTAAAGATAATTATCTCATCGACATAATTATTTAAGACAATGTTAACTAAACCTGCTACAACAGTGAACTCACTGCGAAGTAATAATCCGCAAGAGCACAAGAAAACCATAACGTTTCGAAAATTTTGTCATTACTAGAGTAGCACCGACAGCATACGACGCATATTTATAAACATCTGGTGACAATAATGAGTATCACCGTTTTGACGCGCGAGAGAGCACATAAACGTATAAGTTGGACTAATACGAGAAATAATTTATGCCATAGATTTAGTCGACACAAATAGAGAATCATGCATTATTATTTAGTCGTTATCCAGATATCACCAAAAGCTAGGCTCAATTACCTTGAAATTTCAAAGTCTTACCTCACAAAGCTAGATGATCATCATTATACATAAACTTTTTTCATGACATGCTCATGCAGGATGTAGACCACGATCGTAATAATATCTCCAACATTTAAGATGTAACTGAAATCACTGACGAAGGATATCCTAGCACCTATCTCAGGCTATTACACATTAGGTATTTTAATTCAGTCAAGCAGGTAGCTATCTACACATGAATACAATATCATCCTAACACCAACGGCCTATTCTGAACATCACAAAGAAATATATTTATGAATAACCTGAAATAAATATACATACAGAAAAATTGTCGAATTATATTTGCGATTGCGACAAAAATAAAATAACTTTTCAATAATAACAGCGTCGTAACCACGTCAACTTGTCTGATAATACTGACGAAAAACTTTAAATCAAATTTGTACAAATTAATTTCACTAAGTTATTTTTTTTGAGAGAGTGGTCCTTGATCTATTAATATACGTCCATGAAGATGGGTCTTAATCAAAATGAGAAAGAATATGAAGTCTGGAAGGATCCACGCAAATGGTCCATCTAGCAATCTTTAGTGCATATACGTAATTGAGTATAGTTCTAACATGTTTCCAATAGCATATTTATACGAAACACATTGATATAGCTTTTTTTATTAGCGCATCACATAGATTAGGTACCTACCTGGACCCTGAGCCTCAGAAGAGAGAAATAAAATACATATCGCAACGCACTCAAATCGTATCGTTTTTCTGAGTCTTATAAATCTATGTCATTGTAAGAGTATTATACACTTTTGTTCGAGATAGTATATCTTAAAGTTGACAACAGAAAACTTAGAGAATATTCGCACGAGAGCGTGCACATACATATAGGAACTAATAACATTATTGCGTACTTTAATGTTAGGGTAGCGAAAGTGAACGAATTGACACATCTACATCATAGAGAAATTATTATCTCTGACGATGGCACAACAGTCAGACTTGAGTCGAGAGAAAGCTTGAGTAAATAATTATTGATTATTTTAATACACAATATTTGATATGACAATTATGAGGATTATAAATACAAATATGTTAAGCGAACTGGCAATGACATAAGATCACATACATATATACGAGAGTCTAAATATCATTATAATTATCACACAGTATACCAACGTACTATATATTCTAATAGAGAATTCTACTTTTGTTGAGAGAGATATATCTCAGCATCACTCAAATATGAATCGTTCGCGTAACACGAGAGAAGTCCAGTCGATAGCCTTAGAGAATTTTTTTTGCTAATTACTCAAAACCTTTCTTAAAATCTGCAATGGAAAATATAAATTCTATTTAGGATGCAAAAGTCTAATTTCCTGCTGGCAGGACAAAAAAAAAGCGAAAATCGCCCTTCAATCACTGGTCAATTAAATTTGCAACATAGTACCGCCTAGAAACGAGTTTAAGAATCATTTTAGCAATAACACTAGTCAATTAGAGTAACAAGTCATAAACATGTTCAGGCATCAGGAGATAGTGTCTGCGAATCATTGTTTCCATAATGTCTTTGGCGGAGTTAGAAGTGGCGTCTTTCAAAAGAGTCTCAATAGATTTGCTATGAGAGTAGCTAAATTAATAAAATCGCACAATGTACATGTGCTCAGAACTCTACTGGCGACCGTAGATAATGTTGTCGAATATCCGACGATCCGACTTTAGAGAATACACTAGCATAATAATCGCAAATCCCAACGAAAGTCAGCAATCTCTAAAGTGTAATGATTTTGTGCTGATAAAACTCTTATTCGAGAGTAAGAGCAGGTATACACTCAATTATTTAGTCCAATTTCAAACAACATACAACATTAAAAGCGAGTAATATTCATCAGACTGCTATCTAAGTTATATCAAAATATAAAAGTCCACAATTCTCGTAGAATTGACTCGACGACAATTTCTAACCACATCTCATCAAGTGTGAACTAAGAAATTAATACAGAATTATAAAATTTTTTACTTCGTAGACTCAATAACAGTTTTCAGTATCTAGAAAAGAACCTTGCTACATATAAAACAAATTCCTCCAACGTCATCAATATTAATTTCGGTCGGAATTGATAACAACGAAAATTATTATTAATCAACTTCAAGACTAGAGCATCTTTGAATCATTTTCAAAAACTGTGGCGCAATTAAATGTTGTTTACGTACATTCTAAGGCAATCAATTTTTCTAAAATACCGTTAATTCACACAAATTTGCATTATTCACTAATTTGATGAATCTTTACTTATATAATATATTATGAATTTATTATAGAATTCTTAAGATATAATTCGACAAAGGGTATGTCGAGCTTGATTCATTGATAATATTATTATAACAATAATTTTTTGAGAAGGTTTCTTTTAAATGATGTTCAGGTGGGAGTTATATAAATTGGACATGTTGAACTATTTCAGAAAGTTGCAAACTGGCTAAACACTATATCACAATTGTGTTATTATATTCACAGAATTATGTTTCTGACTTGAATATTCTATTATGGAGTGTCGTTAAACACGGTCAATTTGTCTTTGAACTTTTATTCAAAATTTAAAAGAAATCATTCAAAATAATAAAATTCTTGTCAAATTTGGAACAAAGTTTTTAACTCCCAACCACGTTTCAAAAGTAACTATCAAACTTGAGAAAATATTCAAGAATTCTGATCAAGCAAAAAATATAATTTTTTTAATTTTTGTGAAATTTCAAGAAATGTCCCCATTATAAAAATTAATTTACAAAAAGCTCGAAATTTTGATGGAAATCGAATTTAAGAAAATTTCCAAGATATATTCCAAGAAATTTTAAACTTGTTATTATTTATCTTAAAATAAAATTTATGTAATTGAAAACTTTTTGCATTTGTAGACTTTTTTGGAAATTGAACAATAATTTGAAGACAATTTTGTCAAGTAAAAAAATTTAAAATTTTCAAAAAATAGTTTAATAATGTGCAAATTTAGGGAAATTTTGTTAATTTTGAAAGCAAATGTTCGATCAGAAGTCTATTTATTGAAATTTTTTGGAAGAAAATTGTCAAATGTTGCGAAAATTTTATTTTTCTAAATCATTCCGATTTTTATTGAAAATTTCGAAAAATTAAGCTGGTACTTAATTGAAAATTTTTGATTTCGAAAATTTTTTGAATGTAATTTTAAAAATGTGTAAAATTTTCAATCAAACTTGAGAAATGTCTGAAAATTTGAACAAATTTGACGACTTCTCAAATCTTTGAGCAAATGTGTTGAAACCTGACATTTTCTATTTAATTTGGCAATTATTTATCTTTTCTAAACAATTTTCAAAATTGTTATGTTAACATTTTGTAACAATAAAAATGAAATATTATTAATAAGTTAATTTCATGATATTTATATCCATTTACTGATCCCGGGAACATAAATCTATTTTGCCTGTTAAAAGAGTAGGAAATATAAGATATTTATGTTACCCGGGCATCATAATCGATATGACCTTAAAATGGTTAATTTATACGGCTCCTCTACCCCAGTGTCCGGAATTTTATCATTGATTTAGGAATTTCTAAAGTCTATTAATGACAAGACTTTAGACACGGAATTTTTATATAAAATGAGCGAGATGGACCGTAAAAATACGGTTAGCTCTAGTGGCCGCGTGTGGTCATTCTGAAAATTTAATGAAACTCGGAAATGTCTGGGCCGATTTACTCCGTAATGTTTGAGCATTCTTAGCGCCACACTAAAGTTGGTACCGAATACCGGTTTTCCCAAAAATTATCGATTTTTTTTTGATTATGTGGTTGAAATTTTCCCGGACTTGTAACATTTTTTGGTTGTGAACGTTCTTGATTATGGTTGTTAAAAAATGATGCGTTATACTCTTATGAACGGAAGATCAATGCAATTCTGATAATTTCTATTTTATCAAAAACAAAAAAATCATGATTTTTTAATTTTTTTCATTTCTTATGACAGAAATCATCCCAGATCGGAAATATGTAAGTTTTGTTGTCTTGTAAACACGTCCGTTTATGAATTCATGCCGAGTGATAGCTACTACGGTCAAAATTAACAAATAATGATTGCACATGTAGTTTCCCATTTTTATCATAAAAAATTTATAAATGATTCAGTTTTTACCATTTTATTTAAATATTTTCACAATTTTGGTTGGTTGTGACTGCCATGTTATTGCACAGGACCGCAGGTCATTTTAGTCCTAAGCTTGAGCTTTTAACATCGGCATCTCTCTATCAGAGAGTGTAGATTTCAATATCGAAAAAGTCATCATTTTCCACACTGAATTTCAAGGCTCTTCGCCTGAAACAAAAAGCGCACTTCAAATCCACCGAAACATACAGCTTTATTGAACCCTCTCAGACGTATTCCGTTATATATTCGTTTTATCATGTCCTGAACCCTATTTGTCATTTAGACTACCAGGAGTTTCTTATAATTTCGAAGAGAGCGCCGATTTTTGGTTCAAATAATCAAGGAAACTCGATGGAGTACTTAAAACTTCCTAGTTTTGAACTTGGTTCGACTCAAAATCTGACAGCAATAGTTTATAAAATGAAATGAATTCAAATAAAAACATATAGGATTCAAGCGGACTCGAACCCGTACCCATAGCCCTCGTAGGCAAAAAGCGTGACTAAGCTAGTACGGCCATTTATAACGGTTTTCTGAAGGCCTGAAACCATTAAAGTCAAAATCAAAAATATAGTTATTTGCGGTTCTAAAAATTTATGAAAAATCAAACTTTTCATGAAAACCGATCCGATCCATTGATCCGATCCAATCAAACCGACCGATCCAACAACCGATCGATCTAGTCAGTGAATTGTTTTGAGCGACTGATCCCATACCCGATCTCAAAAAAATTTAGCCTTCCGATCGACCAGATTCGATTCACAATTTTTATTTGAGCGACAAGTCGTGTCCAAAAAAACCGTATATGGCGACCCTTGGGGCAGAGAATTTACAGTTCTCAATTTTTGTCCATAAAAAAAGTCTCACTAACAAATTGGCAAATTCTAGATCTCAAAAAAGTCTACTTTACATTTTAAGTTTATTTCGCTGTTTAATCTTGAAAATTAAATAAATCGAAACTAGAGAAAATGTGGTTATTATGGATATTAAAAAGTATTTGCAAAACAATTGATGAAAAAAATCGGAAATATTTTAAATTTTTTTAAATGTTTTTTTTAATTCACTTTAAAGAGACTCAAAAGATGCGCAGAGAAAAAAACAAAAAAGTTGAAAACTAAATTTGTCAAAAAAAAATTAGTTTTAGTGACTAAATTGATTTGAAAAAAACAAAATTTCAAATTCAATTACACCTGTCCTACTTGTTTTTCGAAATTTTTTCTCGTTTCGTGTTAAAATTTCATGGCGCATTATTAAGCCATAGTTTAAAGAAAACTAAAAGCGAAAATCGAATTTGCACTTTCCCCCACCTACTTAATCTATCAGTTAAAATTAAAAAAAAATTTTTGAATACTAGTAAATTTTCGAATTCAAGAAGAGAAATTATGACATAAAAACAATACTTTAATGAGACTGGTGAACAGTTTATTTCAGGCAAGGTTGTTTATAAGACAATCGTCCAATAAATGTTTAAAAGTTTTCAAACTTTTATTTTACTGGATCATCATTTTTTACATTTTGTCTGTCAAATCCTCATTTTAAAGTTTAAATTGAACAATATAAGGCCATTTCAATCCTCAAGCTTCTTTCTAACCTTTCTAACTTCACTATCGACTGATTCATAATAGACCTGACTTTTCAAATTGCTAAATTACTTAAATGTTCTAAGTCTCAAATTTATGAAAGATGATCCTCATCTAAAAGTGTGGCTTTGACCAAGCTTCATGATTATGATAAAAAGTGATAATTCAGCGCTTTGTACCGATTCAAATTGGCTAATGTTACGAATCTGATATAACTTTTCATCGTGCTAATTTAAGCGCTCATATAATAAAAATAACAGACAGTCCTAATTATCTGTTGCCAAATTGCCGTTTTTGATCTCGATAGACTACTATAGAAATGATTGTTCTTCTCTTAAGCCATCAATGACTTATTAATGAATTTTTGGGGGGGGGTGACAATATCAAGGCTTTACTAAAGTTGATGTTATCAAAAAAAAGTACCACCTGAAATTTTATGAAAAACTGACCGTTTATATGCCCTTTATCACCTTTTGGTTAGATATGCGTAAGCCACAACGTTAAAATCACAGGCGTAAAAGGAGTAGTGGCTACGCCATTCTAAACCAACGGTGATAAGGGATAGATACGAACTGACCATTAATTTGAAAATTGAGATTTGAAGGGTCCAAACCGCAGCAAGCGATCATTATAACTTACGAAATAACAGTCAGTATATCTTTATGCTAAATTATAGTAGCTGAACCGATAAAATATGTGTCAGCTGGATAAAATTAATTTTATCATTTTAGAAGATTGAGTTCGAGTTTTCATATTTTGAAATTCGTAAAAAATTTCAAATAATTTCATAATATATATAATTGATGAAATTTTCTCTCGGCATTTTTTTTTGTCAATAATTTTTCTGATAGTTTGTAAGTAAATGTCTATTCACAAAAAACTAAAAATTAGCTCATCTTTATATCTTTTCATGCCTGTCTACATATTTTTCTGAACTGCTGTTTGAAATCAATGATATGTTTTTATTTGTCAGCCTCCTTTTGTCGACCCTTTTTGTTAGAAAAAGTTATATGAATCTTCCGCAATATCAATCCAAATGTTTTATTAGTGGTTTTTGAACTCTCCATGATTAAAATCAGGCAGAAGTCACATGATTAAATGTTTGGTAAACTAATTAATATCCGTAGGTTCAACTAAATGAGTTGGTCCGCGCGATTTTCATTTCTAAACTAGCGATGANTATAACACCCGAAATTTAATTGAGATTTTTGAAAAAAATAAAAATTTTATTAATTGCGTGCCAAATGGCACAAACCGGTGTCACAAGCAAGTGTTGTAAATTTCATCAGTAGTTCAGAAACGATATTCGATTGACCATTCCATCGGTTGAAATACGGAAATCAAATAGATACCAGAAAATAACACAACTAATTCGGCCTGATTTTTCAAAAAGAATGCAAAAAAGCATTAATAAAAAATTTTAGACTTGATTTGCGAAAAATTTTCATAATATTTCTGAAAAAAGTCGAGATAAAATGACAATTAAGCATGTTATGATTTTTTAAACAGCAGTCAGAAAATATGTGAACATGCATGAAAAAAGTTAAGTGGCTATTTTTTTGTTTTTATTCACAGATTTGAGAAAAAAAAATTTGGGTGAAAAATGCGTGAAATTTTGATAATGTTTTGAATTTTTTTGAAAATTTTACGAATTCAAAAATAATAGTTCGAAGTTCGAACTCAAATCTTTTCTTAAATAGATAAAAAAATATTTTAATGAGCTGAAACATATTTATTCTTGTTCAGCTAACGATAATAAGCACAAAAAAATTAACCAACTTATTATTTTCTTAAGTTGAATTGACGCCAGTCTGCCACATCGCTGCTACCCCCTAAACTGATATTCCTTTATCACACTTTTGTTAATATCCTGGGCCCACTACTTAAAAACAAACTACGTTTGCTAATAAGGGCCGGGATATTTACAAAAGTGTGATAAAAGGATATACAAATATTCCAACAATTGCCCAGAACTCTTTCTTTGAAGACAATTGATGTTTTTCTCAATTTTTATGTGAGGACTTGATTTGTAGAAGAACAAATTTTAATTTTCTTTGACAAAATACCATTTCTGATTTGATATTAGTTCGAAAATTAACAGAATGTATTTTTAAAATCATCATTTATAGAAAGGCAGACTTTGGTTGACTGAATTTAAGGGTACGATAGGCTGTTATCGGACTTTTTCGACCACCTTGGATTCTTAATACGAACAGATAGGCGGGTCAATTGAGAAATGGTGATAATTTGATTTCATCTGGTCAATTTCCCAATCTCAATATTTTTGATCGAAAATGCCATTTTAAATTTTAAAATTTCGATTTGCGTGGGCGGATTTCGGTTAAATTGAAAAAAATTATAGAAAACCTTCTTGCGGACGTTCTCTTTCCCTTCACATATTACAAAGCTGGATCTCTGAGGTACATTACATATCATCAAAAAACATAAAAAGTTTNTTTTGCCAAAATGAGGCAATTTTCTCAAAAAATCGACATTTTGCCTTATTTTAAACAGTTATATCTTCTCGAATACTAAACGAAAAAATTTAATTTTTTGACTGTCGAAATTTCTCAACTTTTAAAAACACGATTGTATCCTTAGTTTTTCATTTGAAGCAAGTCGATTTTTGACCAATCAAAAACCCGGATTTTTTCGAAAATTTTCAAAATTCTGACCGAGCAAAAATTTTTTTTTTCAAATTCTCTACAAAATGTACTTTTCCGATTTTTCATAACTATCATCAGTTTAAAGTAAACGAAAACCGATAACAGCCTAGGGTACGATGCAACTGTACTCGGTTTTTACTTTTCGCTCGAAAATAATTTTGAGGGCGTTTTTGTGCGGGAGCAAAAGAGTGTTTATTGCGGCGTTTTAAATTAAGAGTAGGCAGAAAATAATAGGAGATAATTACTTAGAATTTGAATCTGAAACTAGTTTAGCAAAATATTTTTTTGGAAATTAGCGTAAATTTTGGTTTACAACCGGCAAATTTATCATTTGAGCAGCTGGCCAAGATTTTCTTCTTTCTTATATATTTCTGGGGTAGTAGTGAAAAGGGAGGGAATCGTCTTCACGAGTGTGGAAAAGTCTGCTATTGTCACGCTGGCCATAAGTTACATCTTCCAATATGGGAGGTTGAAAACTTCCACCAATTAAGGTCTCATCCGCCAAATGCGGAATATTTTAAGGTACCATTTTTTGTACTTTTGAAATAATAATTATGCCTTATATACCAAAAATTGCTCAAGAACCTTTTTTTTGGAAAATTTAGACAAATATCTCCTGGCTTTCAAAATTTGGTCAAATATTTTGGTCAAATATTTTTCGATCATGTTGAAGAACTCAAAATTCCGCTCTCATTTTTAGTATTTTTGTCCGTCAAAGCTCAAAAATGGCCTCAAGTTCACCGGCTAAAATGACATTTTTGGTCAAATTCCTATGTACACCAAATTTGTCATCACGAGCAAATTCTAGAACTGTTTCTGACATTTTAATATCTTGCTTAATTTTCAAGTTCTGGTGCTTTTGATATTTTTCAATTGTGTGAAATTATATTCAATTTAATGATTCAGTCAATTGATTAGTAACAATTAAATAGATATTGTCTGTTTGATCAGTACTTTTCTTTTAAGTTACCACTCCTGCTGTTTTC
>SCLH01000704.1:375213-393197 GCA_004367855.1 Oikopleura vanhoeffeni | reverse complement strand
ACGACAGAATTTATGAAAATGAACGCATATTACACTCAAAATGATCGTGACATGAATCTGTGGGGGGGGTGAAATAGTTAAAAAAACTTGATCAATCAGAACAGTCACATGATCAAAAAATTAAAAGCTCTTGAAAACAACTTTCAAAGTTGTTACACCCACCATTTCGTCATTTATTTTATGAAAATGAACCAAAAAGTACCCTCAAATTGACCGTTGACATATATCTGTGCAGATAAAATAAAAAAAAATTTGACCAATTCAGACAGTCACAGGATTAAAAAAATCGAAAAAGCTCTTGAAATAATTTTTTAGAGTTGTTTACACCCACCATTCGTTTTCATTATGAAAATGAACCCAAAGTACCCTCAAAATTGCACCGTTGGACATATATTGTGGGGATAAAAAAATTAAAAAAAATTGACGCAAATCAGACAGTCACCAGACATTAAAAAAATCAAAAGCTCTCTGAAACAACTTTTTCAGTTGTTACACCCACATTATAGTCATTTCGCGATGAAAATTGACAATGTACCTTCAAATTTACCATTTAACAAAATTCTGGTCGTGGTTAAGAACAATGAAAAAAAAATGGACAAGTCAGACAGTCGGCAGGACCCGCAACGTTAAAAAAACAAAACAAAAATAACTCGAAAAGTTGAGGGTACTTTAGTTATATTTGCATTATATAAATGACGATAATGGTGGGTGTACAACTAAAAAATTAATTTCAATGAGCTATTTTGATTTTTTTTAATCCTGTGACTAGTTCTGCATTGCGTCAAATGTTTTTTAATTATTTATCCCCACAGATATATGGTCCAACGGTCATTTGAGGTTACTTTGGTTCATTTTCATAATTAAAAATGACGAAATTGGTAGGGTGTAACAACTTTAAAAGTTTTTCAAGAGCTTTTTTGATTTTTTTGATCCTGTGACAGGTCTGATTGGTCAAATTTTTTTTTTACTATTTTACCCCCATGGATTTATGTCCAACGGTCAATTTGAGAGTATTTGGGTTATTTTCATAATGAAATGACGAAATGTCGGATGTAACACACTTTATATGAACGGTAAAATTGCGAAATATGAGAAAAACTCAAATTGGCGTTTTTGATAATCAAAATTAGTCAAAAGTGTCTAATTTTTTTGGAAACGTTTCCCAAAATATTTTGCGCTTTTTTGCCGCTAAAATTTAAGTCCTTAGAACCTATATTTTAAAAGTTGGCATATAAGGACAAACAACTCATTTATTGGCCTACACGAGGCTTCTGATTGGTTTAAAGACAAGCATTAACAAGCTGATCGCCATGTGAGTTTTTTTTTGGCATCATAAAACGGGCCCAATCGTCATCAAAAATGATTGCTTAATTGCAATTCGACAAATTTTCAATGACCTTTCTAAACTACAGGTCTGGAGAATCTGGTATCGTTGAATTCAGTTTAGACAATTTACCCCTCAATCATGCCTCAGCCTAACAGATGAGCTTATTTTTAGCTCTGTGCTAATGTCACACAAAATAAACTGCAGTGTAATAGCCTAATAACCACCTTTTTCTTTAAAAAAACTTTGTCCTTAAGGCGAATTTTTCAAAATGTTTTTATTTTTTCTGAACGGGGGAGGGAGAAAGGCGGTCATTTTTGATACCAAAAATTCCAAAATCGAAGCCATCATTTTTTTTTCGACAATTTATTGAATTTGGAATCAACCATTACGTTTCGACCAGTGCTCATTATTTTAAATTACTAAAGAATCTTACAAAAAATTAATTCAACGTGTAATCCAATTTTAATGCACTGGTTGCCAAGAGCGCAATATTTGCGTTCTTGACTGAAGTTGCGCAACTTTTCGTTGTTTTTACCAGCTTATATAATAATGAGGTGCATGTTACAGGGACCATATCTCATATAATTTTCTCTTTCTCGATTATTCCATTTTGAATACGAAATTTGAAATAGTTGTGACTTTCTTACACCATACTACTGTAAACCACCCTTGTAAAATTATAAACCACCTTGTAAAATTTTCTGGGATTGAATCTTTTATACCCATAAAAATCAATTCTGAATCGTCCACAAATAAAATTGATGTCGGCATCTTAGTTTTTTTGAGATGCGAAAATCGTCGCTTAGAAAATACTTGAAAGCTTTCAACGCAATTGTTCGCTGAATCGAGTTCATGTCCAACAAAGTTCTCCTACGAAATCAAGTAAATCAATACATTTTTAAAATAAGCTGTTTCATGCCAATATACCAAAAAAAAATTCGCCCCAGGTGGTGTCGCCGATGTGAAATAAAATGATGCCGAAATATTTTCTCTTTTGAAAACTTTTTCCATTAAGTATAATTTCAGGTGTTTATGATGCTCCAGTTCCACATTCAAAAGTGCTCTTACCACCAGGTGGTGTCGGTGTCAAAAAAAAAATAATGCCAAAATTTTCTCGTTAAATTTACCCATATAACTTATATGATACTAAGTTAAGTGCAGGTCTCTATGATAATCCAGTGGCCGAGAATCAAAATAGTGCTCGTTTACTTCCACCAGGTGGTGTCGGGTTGTCAAAAAAATAATGCAAAAATTTTCTCGTGAAAATTTACCCATATAAGTATAAGTGCAGAGTCTCTATGATGAATGCCCAGTGCCGAGAATCAAAAGTGCTCTTTACTCCACCAGGTGGTGTCGGATGTTCAAAAATATTAATGCCAAAATTTCTCGCTGAAAATTCCCCTAACAGTATATTTGTAGGTTTAGATAATGTGTAGTTTCTCTCAAACCGCAAATTACCGTGTTTTTTGCTGATACCGGTAAACCGGTGGAGTCTGAAACGCGACAAAAAATTTTGAGGTTAAATTGTTTTTGCTACAACAATCAAAAAAACCGTTTCTTGATACCTTGCTTACGGTTTTTGCTCTAGAGGGGGGGGCAACCTAATAAAAAAGTTACCTAAGTTTTTATGGTGGCAAACGAAAAACTACTCTCATTACTGAGATATACTTGAAAAATTGATTTCTATTAAATTAGTGGTAAAGGGGTTCCTTAGATATATCTAAATAAAGTAAATTTATAGACTAATAAAAAGTATTTGTAAAAAATCTGAATTTTTTTCGAAATAAAAATTTTACCACAAACGCGAAATAAAATTTTAGCACCAAACCAGTTATTTGCAATTTAAAACTAGGTGGTCGATTTTGATCCACAATCGATTGTGGACACGCTAAACTATACTGACAGTAGTATCGTTTTCCCCTGTTTTCACTGAAAAGATTTGATAAAATTCTCTCACAGTTTGAATTTGTAGATATTTTTTCTAAAATGAACCGTGGTCGCCACCAACTGGTAATAGAAGTGCTAGTGGCTTATCGGCCCTCAGATTGTTGAACGGCCCAATGAACGCAGCATGGACTTGGTGGGATGAAAACACCTAAAACATCTTTGGGATCGCGCCAGGTTCAAGGAAAAATTTTTGGTTGCGGACAAATAAGATCGAAAATGAACGAACTATCGGAAAGAAATTCATAACTGGAAACAGAAATGACAGACTCAGGATTCATTATAAAATATTTGTGGCTCCACCTGGAGCAAATAAGTTTTAACAAATTCAACTGACGGGGGTTTCCTCTTGTCCTACAAATTGCCTAGGCCTCCACTGTGGTACTGATTTCTGGAATTGCTGTTTAAACAGGTTGCCTTTTAAGGTATTGCTTTTTTAAAGGTAGTTTTTTTTTAGACGCGAACAATTTGACTTTTTACCAACTTTGTTCGTGTTTTTGGATATTATTTTAAGCCCCCCATTAGTCTTAGGAATTTCTTCTTGTTTCGTATGGATACCCTTATTGGGTCATTTAAAAATCTCGAATTTTGAAAAATTTTTCGAAAATCTAAAATTTGTTTTTGGCCTAAGCTTTTTTTTAAAAGTTTCCAGTTAAATGCAAAAAAACCGTTTTGTGATATCACATTACGGTCGTCTGAGTGAAAAGTCAAATTCTGTCCGCGTCTAAAAAAAAAACTATTCTTAAAGGGGGTAACCGACGCGTTTCACTGTTTTCTTTAAACCTGTTAGTTGATGAGGAAGAGTCGTACGATGTATGAAATTACAGCTATGTTGGAGATAACTGTCTGATTTTGTCAAAAAATTTTTTGTATGAACGGGTTACGCGTAAGTAGTTACGGTTAAAAAGTCGATTTTCGGCTTTTTACCCGATAAAATCATTTTGACTTGCGGAATGAGGAAATATCAGGTAATTTTTTATTACTCCCGTTCTACGCCCACTAATAATTGGTTTTTCTCTGGTTACTATGGGAGTCGAATTCGATGTAAGGTCTTATTTGCTTCGAAATCGTGAAATTTTACACAGTAAATTGCCGATTTCGGTTATCTTCAGCCTCTGTAAATCATTTCCAGCACTGTTATCAAAACTTTTCCCACAAAATGTTCATTCTTTGCAATCGAATTGAGAACGTAGGGTACTATGAGCTTCGTTTCTTCGATATCTGATTTAGTTTTGACTGCACACATGTTTCAAAGTCAGGTACCACAAAACGTCAAATTTCACCATCTAAAAAATATTGTTGAATTTTTTTTGAGATTTTAAAATTTTGTTTTTAGTTCAGAACAGTTTCATCTAAAATTCCGAAAACTAAAAACAATAATGAGCCATTTAGGAAAAAACGACTGTTCTGATAATTCTAGTTTAGATTTCTAGAAAGTTGTAAAATCACACATTTTTCCATGAAGTGATTCAACTATTTATTGTACCAGTCTTTTTAAAATAAGCAATTGAAAGATCGAAAAAAAAAAAGTTGAGTTCAAGATTACATTGCAGGCTACCTGGCTGCAAATCAAAATTAAGGTTTTTGATCATAGCGTTCAAAAAATTTATTAGCAGAAATAATGAAAAAAATTCTCTAGAAAATTTTCGAAAAAAAAGTGCGTTCGATTTTTTTGTAAGTAGGCTCGAAAGAAAGCGTTTCTCAAAAACCACTGATCAAAGAAAGTTGGCGTACCTCAAGGTGATATTTTTGAAGTTTAGTGTTTAAATTAAAGCAAACGTTATTTTTGAACTTCATTTTGAAAAAAATACTTAAAAAAATCGAAAAAACGCGAAGATTTTTCGAATTTTGTTTTCTGATAATTTTGGTCGGTTAGTGCACTTTGTTACACCCGGGGTAATTTTGAAGCATTATATATTGCCCCTTAATAAAAACCAGCGGGGGTACCTAAGGGGGGTACTTGGTCGCTGGTTTTATGAGGCATTTGGGGCTTTGAAAATGGTCCAAAATTGATTTTGGATTGATACCACAAGTGTACTACCGACCAAATTAATCAAAAAAGAAAATTCTCCGAAATTTTGTGTTTTTCGACTTTTTTCTTGAATTTTTACTTAATTACCTATAAACTGTTACTATTTTTTTCAAAATGAGTTCAAAAATAACGTTCTGCTTCAATATTAACCACTAAAACTTGAAAATTCACCGTGACGTGAGCCAACTCTTCTGGATCAGTGTTTTCGTGGCTTTCTTTTGATACTACTTTCATAAAAAATACGACGCACATTATTTTTTTCGAGAAATTTTTTCACGTGACCTTTTCAAATTTTGATAATTTTGAGTTTGTCGAATGAAAAAAACGCCTTCTAAGAGGAGTTTCTATTTGTTCTGTTGCTAGGTTTGCTCGAATTCTGAGGGATTTCCAAAAATATAACCTAGGAGGAGATAGATTTGGTGAAAAAGCCAAAAATCGCAAAAAAAATCCGCGTAGTTTTCTGCGATTTCTAGAAAAACTGAAGTGATTTCGAAAAAAAAAACGCGTTCTTAGAGGACCTAAGTTTATAAGTCATACGGGATATGTTTTAAATTAAGCTGCTTCTAATAAACCTGGGAGGAGATAAATTTTTGAAATTTGGTCGAGGGACACCTTACTGGTAAACGTATTAAGAGTGTATTCGGAACAAAAAAGTATTGAACTCAATGGTTTGACAAGATTAAGGTAGATCTACAACATGCGAGATCTTGAGAGCCGCGATGTGTTCTCGGTGTAGGCTGATTTCTCATCCCGTAAAAAGTCAATTCCAGCGACCAGTACCCCCTTAAGTGGGTTGACCGATAAAAAAGCGACCCAAGCAATGCGGTAACTTTGCACTAGGAAACTTTTGGCAATATTTGTTTTGACACCCGACGTCATCTGGTGGCGTTAAGAGCACTGTTTAAAATGTGTAAATTACCGGGTTTTCGCTGATTACTTGGCTATCGGATACAAAGAACTGTTCCTTGATAGCTCTTATCGTTTGGTCTTCAGAGAGGGGGTGGTGCCCATTAAAAAAAAGTTACATTATTTTAACTTTTAAATTATCAAAAGATATATTTATAAACTCAATATAAGGAAGAACAAGCCGAAAGTTACATTACATACAAACGTCGAGCAGCTCAAAGTGCTCAAGAGCTTCAAACTCTTCAGGCTAAACTTCAAGACGCAAATACAACCCTCGAACGGAATAATCAAGGACTGGAAGTCGACGATGTTGAAGATGAAATATTACAAATTAAAATGAATTCAGAATTAGAACAAGAATCGTTAAATGCGCTTTTTGATGATCGAAAAAGAAGGGAAATTGATCTCAGAGAAATTGAACATCAGATTGAAAAACAATTGTCCGAAACTCAGCAATTATTACAAAATATGTCAGGTAAATTGGTGATTTAATTCGATGAAGCTTGAGCATATTTTATTTTAAATAGTATCAAAAATGCAAAAAATAAATTATCATAATATTTTTATAAAAATATACATTTCTATAAAAAAAATCTATGATAAACACACTCCCGCCATATATATTCAAATTTTTCGAATATATTGAATAACAATGATGTCGCTTTTTTTAGGTTGGCCACTTATGATTTCGACTGGGAAAACTAGACAAGATAGCGACAAATAGTTTTGTGCATTTGAAACCTTGGAAAAAATATGTGGTAGAATTTTTTTTTGGCTTCCTATGTTGATCACGTGACCGGAAATCAGTCATTGAAGTTGCTCAAAATTGCAGAAAAACCCGTTTCTATGCGAATTACCGGTGAACCGGTAATCACCGGAAAACTTAGCGTGGCCAACCTAAAAACAAGCGACCTGAGAAAAAAAAACTAATTTTATAATTATTTAATCCGCATATAACATTTTACTGAAATCCGGCTTTGCCGACCAGAAGTGAATTTTGTATGAATAATTAATTTGCCTGTGATATCTTTTGCATCGAATTATTTCTCATTTTTAGATTGCATAAATAAAGCCAAAACAATTTGAAATTTACAAATTCTGACATTCAAGTTTTCAAAAAGACAATTCTGAAAAAGGAACTTGTAGATTTTGATTTGTTTTTCTATAAACCGGTACCAACGCAAATGTTATATCACTCATACCTATTAAAACATTTTGTAAGATTTTAGCTAGCGATTTTAGCATGATGATTGGCGCGCGTTCAATAATCTTGTGATGAAACTTTTAGCCATATTTTTTCAAATAAATTATGAAAAAATTAAGATTTATTTCAAGAAAAATTGAAGCCCGAAATTTTTCAAAAAATTATCATGTAATGGAAACCCATTAGAACCTTGTAATGGAAACCCATAACCATTTATGAAAACCATTTTTTTCGCGAAAGTGGGTTTCCATAAATGATTTACCAACTTAAGGGGGTAGCGGTCGCATAAATGTACTTTTGTACTCCACTTTATCAGACGACAAAACTGCTGCAAAACTGCTGCATTTGGTAGATCTATGCTTAATCTACAAAAATAATCTATCAGATTAATTTTTGGTCGACCCTGGTGACCACCATGCAACGAGTTCTAGAACACCCAATCGAAATTTCAAGATTTTCGCTCTTCAATTTCCTACTCCTCCTAGGTTAAATTTCAGAATGCAGTATACATTTGAGAAAAGAAGCACAAATATGTTGCGGTCATTTAAGGGGAATTAGATTTTTAAAATTGTGTGTTCAATTCTAGAAAATCGCATTTTTGTAAACCAGAATTGAAAACTCGGAAAATGAAAGTCGTCGGATTAAGTCGAAAGTATCATCAAATTGAAGCTTGGGTGATGCTGAGAAGAAAATCTGCTTACAGCTTTTTGAGGTTTTCTGGTCGAAAATTGGGTTTCAATGTTTTCCAAAAAAAAATACTCAAAAAATTCTCAAAAAACGAAAATTTCGAATTTTTTTTTGGAATTTTTTGTTTTGTTTTTTTCAATACGTTTATGCTTTCTGACTGTTCCCTAGCAAAGTCGTGCTATTTTAACACCCTAAAGTACCCTAAAAAGAGTGCGACCGCTACCCCCTTAACCCACATACTCAGTTTGGCCATATCTGGCCAGTGTGACTTTCGAAAAATCGTATTTTATAGCTGTATTATCCAATTGACGTGTGATTTACATTACTTGGGTTTTTCACTATCTTTTGATGATAAAATATTTTCTTTGCCTTTCTCACTTTTTAAAATATAACAACTTTGTCGAGGCACCCTCTTCAATCTCAAAAATTGACATGAAGTTTTTGACATGAAAAATTGTTCAAAATTGAATTTTTAGAGCTTTTGCCAGAATGAAATTCGCAATAGTTTTATGTACACATTTTACATAAAAAAATTAAAAGATTTTATCCACCCAATCGAAAGTCACGCGACGCTATTCGTCTTACTCGGCGCTGTTCAATCAGTTCACGTCGGTTTAATAGTCATCACAGATTGTTGCAGTAGGACTCCTTTGGTAGAAAATCATCAGGCGGTATTTTTTATTTTGATATGTGAAACTGATATCATCCCAGTTTTTCTTCAAATTATGGTTTCACGCCAAAAAAATATTTTTTCAACGGTCTCTGATGAAAAAAATTAACCTTGAAATGTGAAAAATTATATTTCATAGTTGGTCTGACGCACAATTGTTGGAGCTTCAAAATGAATTTATTATATTTGCGTTAACGTGTCGTGAGATGAGCATATGATTTTTTGAAAATTTTAATTTATCACTTTTTTGGAGATCTGAGTATGTGGGTTAAGTTGGTGTATTTGCATGTTTTATGCAATTTTAAAATTATAAAAAAAATCTTTGCGAATTATTCTTTCGACTATGAAAATATTTTATGTTTAGTCATGTTAGCTTCGTTTATAAACCTAATAATATTTAAGAGGTCGAGAAAGATACATTTTTGACTCAACAAAACGTTTTTCAAAAAGTGTCTGAAGAAATTTATGGACTCGAGCAACAAATCGAAGAAACTCGGCTTGAATCAGTACAATTGGAAACTGATTTGAGTCAAGATCCTATTAGAAATGAACTTGTTAATCTTTATTCCGATTTATTGAATTTAACAGCAAAACGTAATGAACAAGAAAGAGAAGAAAGAAACAAACTTTCGCCAGAGCAAGAACGGGAAAAACTTTTGAGACAAACAAAGGTACTAAAATAATATAACATAATAGGATATAGACAAAGGGTTTTCTGTATGGTGTAGCCAAGTAAATTTGTAACATGAAAACAAATTATTCGGTCAACCAGTTCACCGGTAATTGAGGGCCCAAACCGGTAAAATCGTCAGGTTTTTTATTAAATTTTGAAGGTGAACGAATAAAGTGACCCCGATAAGGGGGAAGTATACAACGGCCGATTACGGACAACAAATTTTTTCGATAATTTTAAGTTGTCGAGCAAAGAATGTTTTCATATTTTTTAAGTTTATAAAATATCTGCTTTTCGGAAAATATCCATTTCAAAACCTACTCTTCAAAAAGCATAAATCCTTAACCCTCGAGGCATAGAGCCTTTTGAAAGCCTCAAGCCACTTTAAGGGGGTAGTGTCCAGCAAAAAGTTTGCTGAAAAAAATAAATATAACTAAATCGACCAAGAAAAAAGGTTGGTCGGGTTTCGCAGCGCTATCTGGTGTCTAGCGCCCCCAGCGGCAATATGTAAATAGGCCTTGATATCGCTCTGGATAAAATAAAAGAGAACCGCTTGAATTTTAACTCTAAAAATAAATGCAAATGAATACTAGGATTACTTTCTTGGTAATTTGCTCTCACAAAAATCAGATCGATTGATTTAACATAATCAAACATAAAAACATATTTATTTTTAGATTTTTTTGACAAAAACAATGCATTTATTTACAAATATACAAGAAATTAAAAATTCAGACAATTTTGATTGGCACAAAGCCCCAAAATTTTTGAAAATTTTGATCAAATTTTCTATAGAGTCATAATGAGAACATTATCCCTTTTTTATATTATGAACCCCCTATTATTTTAGGTAAATCCACGGTATCACTATCTGATGAACATATCGTATTTCGGGTCAAAATCACTATAAAGTTCTGATTTATCTGAGTTTAGAATAGAAGGTGTATTTTCTTCAGAAATAGAATTATTAGTTTCAAAATTTCATCTTCAGCACTGACATACAAATTCTCATTTAAAAATCTCTGGATGTACCTGCACCGTCATTTACCTCTTGTATACGAGGTGTTACAATACTCTCTGTTTTTTCATTGAGTTGTTGGTCTGTAAAAATTTTCTGAATTCCACATTTCAGATTAAACAACGCTTATTAAACTTCTTGGATTTAAGTTTGGCATTTGTTCCAAAAGTTTATTTTCATTATGCATAATAATTTTTAACCTTATATATAGTATTCAGATCCCTACTACTCCTAAACAAATAAATTGTTGCTAAAATTGTGATTTTATCAGTGAGTATAATTAACGAAATGCCAGATTTCATCACAGAAAATGATTGATGTCTAATATTTGTCAACCTTTTGATAAAATGTGTTCTTTTTGATGCGCCATATTATTGCTACATTATAGACACCTACTGTGCGAATGTGTTGATCTTAATTATATTTTCGCGATAAAAACCTCTTTATTATATCTTAGGATTTCTTATTCAAACTTTAAGTTATGACTTCAATATATATTCAAAAAAGCTACTATATATGTTTGAGCTTCAAACTGCAGAAGAATTTCCGCAACGCCAAGAGTTTTGCGCATAATTTTTGTCCTAGGCCCTTAAAAAAAATTTCGCCCGATTATATTAAAGGAGATTTCAAGGATAAAACGACTCCGATTAAAACAAATTTCTATCTCAAACAAAAAGCCTTGTTTCAAAAGACTGAATAAAAAAACACGTTTTCGGCATAACTTTCGTTTAAAATCAAAACAAAAAATTCGCCCGATTATATTAAAGATTATTATTCTGCAGTCACTCTCGTTCAAAAATTAATGAAATCGGATGTCAGATTAAACATCCTTTGCATTTGAAAAGTTCGACTTTGGCGCCCTCTTGTGGCTGAACCTACTTTCAAAAATCTGCGAGAACTCGACCAAAATTTTTTTTCAGGGTCAGTTTATTTATATCAAATTTTCAGCCAAACTTTTTGCTGGACACTACCCCTTAAATCAGCCAAAATGATCGCAGACACTCTCTTTCAGATACATTTTAAAATTTAACAATTTGAATCTAAAATATCACCTAAATTTTTCCGCTGATATGCTCAAATTTATGACGGGTTGATTGAAAGACGATTTTTGCTTAAGGGGATACCCACGCGGGTTTTATTTCGGCTCTCAGACAGATAGGAACAATTTTATCGCATCTCATTTTTGTTATCGGTTTCAGAATCCTAAAAATAAAAAAAAAATTTTCGATGTAAAAAAATTTCCAAAATTTCTATTTTTTTTTAAGTTATATTTCCTTCTATTGTCTGTAACTTTCAAAGTTGAAATCCGTGACTCTGATTTTTGTTGCATGAGTTCACTTTGATTTCAATCTAAAAGAGAAATAAAAAAATTTTAATTTTGAACAAAAAAATTCTGAATTTTCTTAGATTAGATAAAATCGACGTACCCACGCGGTTTTATTTCGGCTTTCAGACATGGTAGAAAGCTAATTTTTATCGCATTCTATTTTTGTTATCGGTTTCAATCCAAAAAAAAATTAAAAAAAACTTTTCGATGTAAAAAAATTTCCAAATTTCCTATTTTTCTAAGTATAATTTTCTTCTATGTCTGTAACTTTAAAGGTTGAAATTCGTTGACGCTGACTTTTTTGCATGAGTTCACTTTGATTTCAATCTAAATAGAAATAAAATTTTTTATTTTCGGAAAAAAAATTCTGAAATTTTCTTAGATTGATAAAAATGTCGGACCTTATATTTCGGCTCTCAGACATGTATAATGGTAATTTTATCTCATTCTCAATTTTGTTATCGGTATTCATTCCGAAAAATTAAAAAATGAAAATTCGATGTAAAAAAATTTCCTATTTACTTCTAAATGACTCGTCATTTCAGCTTATGTCGACCAGGAATTACGTGTTTTATGAGTAAAGACGACCGATACACATTTCACTGTGTGAAATAACTGGCTGTTCATTAAAATATGAATTTGTAGGAAATATAAAAAAAAATTATAATCTTCAAGAAAATTTTTATCTGTATTTTCAGGAAGCAAACTTGACTGCGCATAAAACATAACTACAAAAGATAGCAAATACTGAGCGCATAAAATAACGAGCTCGCATTTTAAGAAAGTGCTTTTTTCCGGAAAAATTTTGGCTTACTGTGCTCCAAATGAAATTGAACTGACGCCTCAGGGTACAAAAACAGCCATTTTGAGGACTTATCAGTGATTGAGGAGCAAATTAAAGGAAAAAAATAATATCTGAGCGCATAACTTTTTTTAACTAAACAAATTTAGGTATGCTCACAAAATAGAAATTATGTTAATACATCGCTAAATGAAATTGAACAGATAAAAGTCTGAAAAATGACTTTTTGGACCGGTAAAATACCGGTACGATCATACAAAAAACTTTGTCACTTTTTCGAAAAATTCAGACAATAATATCCGGGCTTAGAACATGAAACTCAAGCAACTTTATTCAGCCAGAACAAACGTTTGAAAATCATAAATGGCGTGGGGTACTCCCTTAAGGGTATATCTGTCTGATTAAATAAAGGCTTAAGAGCATTAAAAATGCTCCAAATTGATACAGGGTAATAATTAAGTGTACTAAAAACCAATCATCGAAAAAGAGAAATTCGAAACTTTCGCATTTTTTCTAAGTATTTTTAAAAGATGAATTAAAAAATAAGTTTGATCGGATTTGACACTAAAACTTCAAAATATCGACTTGGCGTAAGCCAACTTTCTCATCAGTGTTTCACTGGCTTTCTTTTGAACTACTTTCGAAAAAATCGAAGCACTTTTTTTTTTGGAAAATGACAAAAAATTCATATTTCGAGTTTTAGCTGGAAATTGCAAAAAAAAAGCCCACGAGAGTCATTACAATTGTTCTTAGGAATACTTGATAATATTTGAGCCATTTGCAAATATATCCTAGGAGAGATAGATTTTGAAGTCTAAAATGTGAAAAATCGTCAGTTATTTCGCGTTCTAGAATTGTCCGTCGCCGGATCAAAAAAAGCTCGACGATAAAAGATTGACATACTACCGTTACGTGATCTGTGAAAATTTGAGCTTAATTTGATATACCGTCTGGAGGAAAATAGTTTTTGGCAGTTTGGTAATGTCCTCTTGTTACGATACTGTACTACGGTGTAATGGTCAAAATATTTTTGTGTGTATTTTTTCGAAAGATGAAGGATAGATCTACAAATCAGCATTTTCGGTTTTACTCATGAGCTCTTAGTTTTCAGAATATATCACCGGGAATATGTCAAATCTGCCAGATATACCCTTACTTCCGAAAAAATAATTTTTGACCCAATTCTGGAATTAAATAAGCCAGTTTTTAGAAAAGTGTTTTAAGTACAATTTGCAAAAAAAAATGAGCATTCTGGACATATCTGGAGCAAAAATATTTCTTAGGGAGTGAAATTTCAAAATATCTTATTTCGATATTAGTATGGATAAAATGATATGTTTTGAAAAAATATTTAATTTGTGAAATCATGCCAGAGTGGTACTCTAATACCATATTTGCCTCAATATTGTAATAATCATCAAATAATTTCATTCAATCGAGAAAATTAACAAATTTTTCCTTAAAAACCTGATTTTTTCATGAATATTTTTAACTTATTTAGAAATATTTTTTGATTCCCAACAGATAAACTTAATCAGACAAAAGTATAGAGTAGAACAGAGCACTGCGCAGTTATTGAGATGATATCTCATACGGTTCGTCTGTGGTGACACAGTCAAATCTGTCGCACCTAAAAAACTACCAATATGGGTATCATACGAAACTAGAAGACATTCTAAGACTAATGGCTGAAAAATAAAATTCCAAAAATTAAGTTTTCTTACAATTTTTCATAATGACAAAGTGGTAAAAAGTCAAATCTGTCGCGCCAAAAAAAAACTACCTAAGGTAGTTTTTTTTTAAAGGAGGCCACTCTTCTCATGACGATTGCGGGAGAACCATAGAAGATATCGAGAAATGTTTTTTCGCATTCACTGCCGACTAAAAAAGCTCAATGGAGAAATTTTTTCCTTTTTTATCGGACAATCCGGTAACCGAAGATCTATTATAGGCATTTTCGGTAAATTTGAGAAAAAAAATCGAATCTCGTTTTTTCTACCGGGAATTCATCAAATTATAGTTCAAAGCAGTAATGTTAGATAATCGTTATATAAGAACGAAAAGCATAGAAATTCAACTTTCGGCTGATTTAAAAAAAATCTGGGCCCACCGAGATTCGAACCTACCAAAAATTACTTTCCGGTTTATATCCGGTGAACCGGATGTCAAATCAACTTCATAAAATTTCTACATTGAGCTTTTTTAGTTGCAGTTGAATGCAAAAACCATTTCGATATCCTATGTTTTCCCGTGATAGTCATGAGAAAGGGTGACCTCCTTAAAAAAAAACTACCTTTAGGTACTTAAGGGTATGGTGGTTCCTACATTTTCTACAGTTATTATGTCATAAAATGCACCAAATCAGTCGTTGATGTTTAAAGCACAAAACAACCCAAATAAGAACAAAAAAATTTCGAAAATTTGCGTTTTTCGATTTTTTTCTAAGTATTTTTCTCAAAATTATGTTCAAAAATAACGTTTGTGTCAATTTGACCATAAACTTCGAAATATTGGGTTGACGTAGCCAACTTTCTCTTCAGTGTTTCCCTCAGCTTTCTTTTGAGCCTACTTTCGAAAAAATCGAAGCACATTTTTTTTCGGAAATTTTTTCACGTGCCTTGAAAATTCATATTTTTTGTTTTGGTCGAAATTTGACAAAAACGCTCCTACAAAGTTCTGTTTGTTTAGAGCTAGCTTTTGCAAAAATTGAGTAAATTTTGAAATTTAACCTAGGAGGAGATAGATTTCCGATTTAAAAAGTCCAAAAACGGTATTTTGGACCCGTTTTTTACGTATTCTAGAATAATAACTAGCACTTATCGACAAAAAGCGCTCCTACAAAGTTTTGTATACCTAATTATACAGGTTATGTTAAAATTTAGGTTTATTCAAATATAACCTAGAGGAGTAGGAATTCCGTTTTGGCTAGGTGGCTCTTGTGCCGCTTATGTGTGAGGAGTGTGGCATACAAAAAAGTTTTGGCAATTTTTTTCGCAGTTGAAGGCTAGTTCTCAAACTGGTAATCTGAATTATCCTCAAGGCCTGTTCGGCTAATATTTTATCGAGAATATGTCAATTAGGAACCACCTACCCTTAAGGGTATCCCTGCTCCTACATTTTCTGCAGTTATTATGTCATAAAATGCACCAAATCATGTTTATGTTTGAACGCATAAAACCCAATGACAACAAAAAATTTTCGAAAATTTTGCGTTTTCGATTTTTTCTAAGTTTTTCTCAATATATGTTAAAAATAACGTTTGTTCAAATTTGACCACTAAGACTTCAAAATTTCGTCATGCGTAGCAACTTTCTCTTCAGTGTTCCCAGCTTTCTTTTGAGCCTACTTTCGAAAAATCGAAGCACATTTTTTTCGGAAATTTTCAGGTGACCTTGAAAATTCAATTTTTTGTTTGGGTCGAAATTGACAAAACGCCCCAAGAAGTTTATGTTTGTTTAGAGCTAGCTTTTGCAAAATTGGAAATTTTGAAATTTACCTAGGAGGAGATATTTCCGATGAAAAGTCCAAAAACGGTATTTTGGACGGTTTTTACGTATTCGAGAATAAATATTAGCACTTAATGCGCCAAAAGTTTTGTATACTAATTATACAGGTTATGTTAAAATTTGAGTTATTTCAAAATAACCTTGGAGGAGATAGATTTTCCGTTTTGGCTTAGTGGCTCTGTGCGCTTATGTGGAAGGAGTGTGTTCATACAAAAAGTTTGGCAAATTTTTTTCGCAAGTTGAAGGCTAGTTCTACAAACTGCTAATCTGAATTATATCCCAGTCTGAGCCTGTTCGTCTAAATTTTATCGAGAATAGTCAAGGATGTAGGAGCAGGGATACCCTTAAGTATTTTTTTCATAATGAACTTATAAAATTACATTTGCTTAAATTTAACAACTAAAACGTCAAAATACAATATGTAACATTTTTGCTCTGATTTTTCCAATTTGGATAACTTGCTATCCGCCAAAGAGAACGATTACTTTTGGTAAATACCTACATCTTTTCCAGATTCAACCAATCAAAACGATGGAATTCAGATTTGTCTAAATTGGAAAATGGGAGCAAAAATGTTACATCCTGTATCATCTTGACGTAAGCCAACTTTCTGATCAGTGTTACAGTGGCTTTATTTTGAGACTACTTACAAAAAATCCAAGCACTTTTTTTTCGAAATTTTTCTCTTGGGTCCTCCAAAAAATCATATTTCGAGTTTGGGGTTGAAATCTCAAAAAGTGAACTGAAACATACTTGTTTGTTGTATGACTAGCTTAGAAAAATTGAATGAGATTTTATAATTTTCCTAGGAGGAGATAGTTTTTCCGACAGATAATGCCAAAAAACGGTGGTTTTTCCCTTCTAGAGGAAATATATACGCGAATTTGAAAATCTGACTGAGAAAAGTTTGGCCTACCCTTTTACAAGTTATGTCAAAATTTCAGCCAATTTCACATAAACCTAGGAGGAGATAGTTTTTGCCATTTTGGCTTGGATCTTTTGTGTCGCTATGTGTGGGGGAGTGTATCATACAAAAAGTTTCTGGCACATTTCACCAAGCTAAGGCTAAGTTCTACAAACTGGCTAATCTCAATAACCGACGCCCTGGTTGGCTAATATTTATCGAGAAAAATCAATTACAGCGACCACTCCCCCCTTAATCTCTTTCAAATGTTCTGAGGAATACAAGATAAAAATTTGAGCCATTTTGCAAATATATCTTCGGAGGTAGATTTTGAAGTCTGAAATTGTAAAAAATCGTCGGTTATTTGGCGTTCTAGAATTGTTTAGTCGCCGGATCAAAAAAATCTTGCCTTTAAAGATTGACATACTACCGCGGTATACCGTTACAGGTTGAACATGTCAGGTTCTGTGAAAATTTGAGCTAAATTGGAAATATCGTCTGGAAGGAGATAGATTTTCCAGTTTGGTAAGGGTCGCCTTGTTACGATACTACTGTATAGCTATTGGTGAAATTGTCAAAAACAATTTGTGACACATTGATTGGTGAGATAAAAGATAGATCTACAATCGTGTATTTCGGTTTTTCTCATAAGCTTTTACTATTCTGTATATATCACCGCGAATATGTCAAATCAGAGTCCCACACCCCGTAGCTTTTTTTAATAGGTCCCACCCTACTCAGTCATTTTTCTCGAAGACCATACCAGATAACAACAAACGGTTTTTTGCTATGTGTAGCCAAGTGAATTTGTGGCACCCAATTTTGTTTTCCTGGTCAACCGGTTCACTGGTAAATGACGTTCTAAACCGGAAGATCATAGGTTCGAATGTAAGTCAGCTCATTTTTTTGTTTATTTTAATCGAAATGTATGTATTCTTTATAATACTCGGTTGATAAGTAGTAATTGATTAACATAAACGTGAA
>SCLH01000704.1:331737-375194 GCA_004367855.1 Oikopleura vanhoeffeni | reverse complement strand
TCGAAAATTCTCGTAATTTCCCTCAGAAAAACCGGTAATTTCAAAGGTTGATTACCGACCAACGGGTTTAAGGAGAGAAAAACAAAAAATTTGGGTGCCACAAATTTACTTGGCTACACAAACCAAAAAACCGTTTGTTGATATCTGGTATGGTCTTCGCGAAAAATGACTGAGTAGGGTGGGACCTATTTAAAAAAAACTACCCAACTTGTATAAAACATCTGTTATTCAAAACATTTGGACCGAAATTTTGTATTTTTCAAAAATAAGGGCAATATGGCACCAAACCCTTGAGGTCAATATATATTGCTATAGCAAATCGCAGCTATTTTATAGATGCAAAGCACAGTACTGTGGGTTTTGGCCAAGCGGACAAAACAGGGTAAACCTACGTTTTTTTTTAATCTGGGAAAACGTTAGTCTAAGCGGACAAAACGGCCATTTTCAGTGACCATAAAGATGTAGCGGACAAAACGGGATTACTAATTCTGTCCGCTTGGTCAAACCCCACAGTAGGTTATTTTTGTTTTTTCAGAAAAAACAGCGCGGGTTTATGTCAGGTCCTTAGTTCAGTTAATAAACACTTCCGTTTTAGCAAGATAATTCTGCCATTTTGACAATGGAAAAACAAATAGGAGCTGTTGACGATCGTATCAACCGACATCATGACGACTTGAGAAACCTAGAATCAGATTTAGATGAATCATATTTACAAAAAATCAAGGTAATTTTTTTTTTGTTATTTCGAAATAAAAATCTAAATAAAGTAATTTAGGGTTTGCGCCAAACAGAAGAGAAATTTAAACAGTTTCTTCAAGAATATCCTACGTATCAAACAGACGAAAACGCGCGAATGGTTGCCAAGGAAGAAAAAATTTCTGAAAATTTAGCCGAGATTGCCCGCATAATACAGGTGACTCAAACCCTACCTGAAAATGCAGCAAATTTTGGAAAACTTCGCTCAAATCTAGAATTCAAAGAACGCGAACTTCAGCAGAATGAAGGCACAGTCGATAATCTACAAGTTGATAACGTTAAATTACAGAAACAATTAACCAAAATCGAGGCAATGGAAAATAAACTCAAAACTGAATTTAATTTATTGAACATGGAAAGTGAAGATAATACAGAAAAATTGAGAGAATACAAAGATATTAAAGGTCTTCAAGACAGAGAAAGTGAAAAGGGGGATTTATTAGGTAAATTGTTGAAACATTCTCCTGATTTTATGGGGGTGGTTGTCGCTAAATGAGGCCCATGAAAAAATGTTTCCAAATTTCATTTTAATGGCTTTTTATAAAAATGTGGACAATTACAAGCATTTTGGTAGTCGTTTTATTCTTATACATGGTCAGGAAGGTCTTTTTGGTAGCTTCAAAAATATTTCGTATGAAATAAGTTCAAATTTCCTGATGTTTGGAAATTTAAAAGACGATTTATTGAAAAACGAGAAGGAAATTTGGACAAAACTCTCCTTATGTCGCTTTTTTTTATCGGTAGACCCACTAGAGGAAATTTTCATGGTTTTTGAGGGCAAATATCTGGGAAACATTGTGATACCTAATTGTTCAGCCTGGTAGATTAATTAAATCTCACATCCCAAATCATAATCAAGGATCACTGATCGAAATAAATTCGCTCTAGAAAAAGCAAAAAAACGATTTTTTGAGCTGATTTTAATAGGGTCGCGGAAAAGCTTATTTTTTCCTGGATTTTTTAGTCACAATATTGGAACATATATGTATGAACAGCTGATAACCCCGCAGAGGGCGTGTACTATCGAAACCTAAATTTTTATGTTTTTTTCTCTTCGAAATATGTCCTTACATTTTTCAAAATCAAGAAATTTTGGTGAAAATAAATAAATAAAAAAATAAAATAATTAAAAAATGATGAAAAAGTAGGTTCCTGGCTAAGTGTGGAGGTAAAAATACTTCCAGTCATTTTCAAATTGTCCATATTTTAAGAAAAAAATAGTCAAAATTAAATCTGGAAAATTTGTTGGTTCAGCCNTGGCGATGTAACTTTTGTTCTAAGCAAATTTTAGGGAAACCCCTACAATTTAAATCAAGGCAAGGTTTCATTGTATAATATATGTGAAAACAAAAAAAAGTTTTCGAGCGGATTTCGAGAAATTTTGATTTGAGTGACTTTAAAACAAGGTTTTAGACGTTATCTACTGTATTTTTAGAAAATAATTAAATAACAAAAAAATTTATTTGCGTACTGTATCAACGGTGAGTCTTTAGTAAAAAAATTAATATTCATAATAAATGTTCCGAAATATTTCATCGAAAGTTTTTACAGGTTTTTTATCCCTAGCGCGCCACCTGGTGGTTTCTGGACCGCGAGGACATGTCCATTGTCATTTTTATTTGCTTAATTAACTATGATCAAAATGACAGAGAATTTAATTTCGCGAGGGGGACTCCCTTAAGACAAATGCTAATAACTCAAAAACAAATTAAAATTGAATTTAATTTTCTCGAACAATTACAATTGTGTTGACTCAACAATCAGAATTCTCTGAGAACCGTGAACAACCCCTTCTTAAATCTATATATAAAACATCTTTGGTAATGAACGATTTTGAGCTTTCATCAACTGCGCGACGAAGTTGAATTGTTATGAACAACGTTATTATCGAACCTTTCATGACGATAATTAATCAAATTTAAATACACATTCAGAAAAAAATCAATTTTATATCGACGTTTGAGCGGCCATCGACAAGTAACTTATCAAACCTGCGTATTGTACGTCTATCAAGATATCTGGCCGTAAATCTTATGATAAATAACCACAATATTTAAGTTTATGAGGTTTAAGCTCTTTTTTAAACTGTCATGAATTGAAAAACTTCAGCTTGTTGATTTTTGAAATATTCAAGGGCTTTAAATCACCAGAAATATTGATCTTAATTCAAAATCGTTACAATTTACTAAGATTTTCCCAAATTTAAACTTTCTTCGAGTCCAACTGAAGTAAACTTTATTTCGTTTATATAAATAATATTCATGATAACACAGGAATTTTCATCCTCACACAAATATAAAGAAAAATATGGTCATCAACGCTTCCTTGTATTTCATCATAAACGCTTATAACGAACGCAAACAGAACCAATGCAGATTTATGCAGAATACTCAAGATGTCGCAAGCATTTTCCTTTTTCCAGAATTTTGAACTAAATAAATTCGTCACATTGATTATAAATGGTGTCAGTAGAATTGTGCATGTCATTGCTACTCCGACTATTTGTTCAAGAAGCTTCTTACTTCGCAGTAAAATGATCGAATTTGCGATATCACTAAAAAGTCTTTTAGTATCATGAGAAATAATTGAGAAGAATTATAATAGAATTCGAAGATTATTTTGCAGACAAACAGGACTAAAGATACCAATATAATAACTTCATTTTTGTTTAATTCATTTTTATAGGTTTTAACTACATTTTAATTTTTTCAAAAAGCTTTCTATTTATCAAATTATCTTCAGTTTTGTTGTGAGGGAATAAAACAGAGTTTTTTTTAAGTAAAATTTTTCGCAGGTGACAACTGAATAATTAGGCAATAGCGTGCGCCTCGAATGTATTGCCTGATGAAAGGCGCACGGTACAAGGGAAGTATAATCCTCAATTTTGGTCACACAAGTACAAATTAAGTTATTTTTTTGGATTTTTTTTTGTTTATTTAGGGTAGGTTGATGTTGTGTAATACATAGACTTTCATATCCCACACGTTCATGTCAATTTGCGAGATTGGATTTTAGACATTTGAAATGTTCAAGTAAAAAACTTCTACATTGTGTATCGTTCGGAGCGATACCGTATTTGTTTTGTCTAGCATTTAAAAATATCACATTGTGAAGTATGGTTTATAAATATTGAATGCCGTTTTGCGCTTCCGTGTTGGAAAATACGACTTTTTAAAATTTTTCTGGTTTGTCCAACGTAAGTTCACATGTGAATAAGTAGACGCTATTTGGTATGAGCATCCATGATTTTTGAGCTTTTAAGCGAAGTAAAATGATGTTTTCGAGTGTTATTGTTTTAAAGCAGACATTAAGTCTATAATTTGGTGTGTATTTTGACAGAATTTTTTTAAAATTTGAAGCTATTTTGCTACATCTATGACCAGTAAAAGGTAATGATAAAGTGAAAAAAGTCAGATCAGGATTATTACGATCAGCTTCACGAAGTGCTTTGTTCGGATTAGCTGAGAAATTACGATTTTTTATTTCGTTGATTTTTGAATTTATTAATTTTTCTGGGTACGCTTTATTCAAAAAATTATTTTTTAAATTAAGAAGGGCTAATTCGCGATTATTATTATTACTGGTTGAATAATTTGCCCGGTAAATTTCACCAATAAGGCACGAATTTTTGTACTGTAAAGGCGAAACGGATTTTTTGTAATTAATAACAATGTTGTCATGTTTCAAAAATTGTTTTAGTTCTAGTTTATTATTTGAAATGATGACATTTGTATCAAGAAATTTTATACAATTATTGTGCATTTCTTCTGACGTAAATTTTAAAAAAGGGTCAAAATTATTCATTTCTGTCAAAATTAAGTTTTTAGAACGTTTTCTTACTACTAGTTAACAATCGTCCACATAACGCCCGTAAAATATTAAGGTTTTTTGATCTATACATTTTTTTATAGTATTTTTTTTCCATAATGTTCAAAAATATGTTACTCATCGCTTTTGTTTTATTGGGTGTTCATAATCGGACTTTATTTGTAAATATCCTTTCCAGCGAATCATACCCATGGCATTTTTCAATTGCATTTTTATTTCTTAATTAACCCCTTATGTTTATAATCACAATAAAATAGAGAAAATAAAGGACGTTTATTTTAAAAAAATTCGAAAACGACAATCAAAATAAATAGTTTTTATATCTTCAGAACAAAATCAAAGTATTTGTCGCATTGATTGATATTAATGAAATTGTCTTTGATTAACGCATATCATCGCAAATATCAACCGTCGCATCGTAGGCCGAAGACCTTATTATTAAGATAGAGTTTCACTAACGACTTTACACAGTTGTTTGTCACAAATAAAAACAAATTATACATTTGTCATTTCCCCTTCAAATATTATTGCAGTAACTGATAATCAGGCAGTATTCGGAAGTGAGCTTCTCACAAAAACTAATAAACGATTTAGTTTTCTTAACTAGTGTCGAAAGTTGTCAAAAAAGTCAATCGGAAACGTCAAGTTAAATAAAACATTTTTTGTTTTGTACCCGGTTACATTAACACAAACATAAAAAAATTTTACCAAAAAGATACCTTATTTCCAACATATTCACTTAGTTCCACCACGTTTCAGACTCAAGCTCAAACAATTTAATAAACGTGACGGCCTCGAAAGAGTAAAAAAACATTTTTTGGAAAATCAGTCCCAAAAATTTGAACTTCATTAAAAATTGAACCTTTTTTCATTACCATACAAAACCAGATACCTAAAATTCACAAGTCTCTCCGTCTTACTTATACTTGTGCGAATACGGAGAGCTATTCTAACGAATAATTCAGAAAATGAGAAATATTTTACCAGATAACAATGTTAATATAGCTCTTCGTACTTCTGAAATAAGTCAACTATTTAGTCCGTCTGCTCAAACACCTTTTTCTTCTTTGAACGAAACTCCTTAGTGCTTATATCATTTTGAATGTGACTGCCAAGAAGACTATCAAAATGAGTCTCAGATCCCTACACCACCGCATTCATGAACGGTCAGCCTAGCAGAGGCGGTGAAATGTCTTCACAAAAATGACATTGTGAAGCTTACAAAAAATAGCCGTGCAAAAGAAAAACGAGAAAACTTTAACCAATATCTTAAACCTACACAAAAAGACTGTCTTGAATACACACATTCGCAGTGTCACTTCAGAAATGTAATTTCAAATATTAAATACTTCTTTGAAACGATTCACACTGAGGCGTATTTTATCAAAACTCGACGCCTCAGTTTGAATATTCAACAGAATGAAAATTTTTCGAGCCCTATTCCGTAATGGGCAGTAAAAAATCAGTTATAAAGCCTGACATTTCTAGACTGACTTTTTTTTGAGTCTTTTTATTGATTTCGAATTCAGTTTTCAATTTTGAAGATGATTTAAATTAAATCGAAACATTGAGTTATATAAAAACATTTTATATTTCAGAAATAGTTGGAAAAAAACGATTAATCAAGTGAAATTTAACTTTTTTGTCGACATTATATAAGTTGAAAATTAACAGGCGCAACAAGGTTTGAATAACTTGTGATAATAAAAAAAGATCAATATCACCAAAATATTTGTCAGGTATTTTGTGCAGGAAGGATATTTGCAATTTCAATCTAATTATGCACAACAACAGGACAATAGATCAAAAAACTTAATTTTTGTTAAATTATGAGTTTATTAACTTTAAATGGCAATATCCATTCCAACAAATCATACCCATGACATTTTTCAATTGCGTTTTTATTTCTTAATTTTCTTAAAATTCGAAAACAGCTATTTGTAAGCAATACTATGAATCAAGTACTCTTCTTTTATTGCGAAACTTACCTTTGTATCAGTTAAACTTAAAAAATGTATCAAGACGTTGTCAAAAGCCCGTTCACGTCATATTCAAGCAATTTCTCACTTTTGACGCCAAAACAATTATAAAAAGTTTTATTTATTATCGAAAATTCAGATGTCACCTCTGAAGCCGTTGTTGATTTGAAATCACTACGGTTAACCAGAGAGTTGATGATATTGCTATAAAAAAGGACTATTTTCTGAACAATATTTGATGTTATTGGTAACCTTATGATATCGACCATTGGAAGAAACAAGTTCAATAATGTTAACCCATAGTGAAGATTTCTATTTGCATAAATTTCCTCTTTTATGTCAAACAGACGTTCGATGTGTATTTGTGAAATACTATCATCTCCAAAACAACAGTCATTCAAAGCAAACGGACTCCTTTCAGAATGATAGACTTCAAAACAAGATTGTAGAACAGTTTTTATACTAAGCTTCAATTATTGTTTAGTCAACTTGAGCAACGGAAAATGAAAAATTAAGTCAAGGGAGTACTCGTCGTTTTTTTATTTCAGGTCAGGGACATGATTAATGCACCAAATGAATTAGGGCGGCCAAAAATGCTTTTCGGTTCATATCATAAAAAAATTGGAGAATATTCTCAAAATTTTCTAGTTTCTTCTAATTTTGAAGAAAAATATATAAACCTCAACTTTATATGAAAATGCTGCTAATATGTACAAAATGTATTTATTTGACGCTTTGGTTATTCCATAATCATAAAGTGAGAGAAATAAGGAATAAAATTATAAGGAGAATTCTTTTGTGTCTAGCAAATTGCTTAATTAGCTGAAATAGTTAACGCATTTTTTAGAGTGAGAATCGGGCCTCAGGTGCGCACAATTAATGCCCGATTCGCATTAACTATTTCAGCTAATTTTGCAATCTGCTCGACAGAAAGGAATTCTCCTTATAATTTTATTTCATATTCTTCTCACTTTATGATTATAGAATAATTAAAACGTCAAATAAATACATTTTTTAAAATGAACCTTTAATAAATAATTTTATCTCGAAAAACCCCTACAAAAATATGTAAAGGTGATAAGCATCTATTTTTTCAGTTTTGCTGTAGCTTCAATTTCATGGTATTTTTAATACAATCGGATGAAAATAATTTTCTTGAAACTTCAAAAATGGAATACCAGTTAAACTTAAATGCAATCTTTAAGTTATAAGAGCAGAAATCGAAGAAAAGTTATTAACCAGAAATAAAGAAGACAAGATATTCTGACTGAGACTAAATTGAAAAGAGTACGAGCTGTTTTTGATAAAATTTCGATTTAGTTTAAAATTTTATCGATTTGATAATTCTAAAATCTATCGAATCAAAATTTCGACTTGACGTTAGCAGATAACAAACTGAAAAATTGACATCCGGCTGAACTAAAATGCCATTTTTATTTAAACAAGCCTAAATCCGAAAAAAATTAATCGAAATGAGGAGACAAGTGTCTCCGGCTGAAGCTTAATTAAAAAAATTGCTGTTTTTGAGAACAATTTGCTTTTAATTGTAAAATCGCACAAAACGATGGCACAAAACAATGGTTTTTTATAGTTATAGATCAAGCCCGATGAAAATTTGAAAAACAATCCCTCCACCTGCTGCTTTGGTGCTCAATTTTTTTTTATACTTACAGGCGGGAGCAGAAAGATAGATCTGCATATAAGTATTTTCAGAATTTTCATAAATTGTTCTGTTTCACTCTAACCTCAAATTTCAAATCCCGACGCAGGGTGCTTTTTTTGAAGGTAAATAGGAAACTTGGGTTTCTTATGGCGGATTAAAATAAAAATAGCGGAAAAGAATCAACTCGTGAAAAAATGTTTGTGCCCGAGCTCTTTTTTGGAAATACTGCTCTGTGATTGGATAACCTTAGTTCCTCTTTTAAGGGGGGAGCCATGCTGGAAAAGGTTTTTTGAAGGCTCATAACTTTTTATTCCTTGATAACAATCTTATAAAAATCTTAGGAATAGTAGTTCGTAATCTCTGGAACACATTTTACTTCTGACTTTTTTCATAGCATGTTCAACCAAGGTTTTTCGCCTTATTTCAAAGCAACGTCATTTTCGGAATGTAATATGCCCAAGGGGTGGTGAGCAAGATGTTGCAAGGATTTTTAAAATTTGGCTGTAAATCGACAAAAAAGTGCGCGAAATCGAGAATTTGAAAGTGAGAATTAGACAATTTAAATGCCACCAAGAGATTCCTTGGGAACGGTTTGCTGGAAACGATATTAGCAACTATGGTCTGATTTTGAACACACCGGATTCTAGAAAAAAATTAAACTTTTTCATCGAAATTATTTTTTGATCTCTAGCACCGTTTCTGTTCAAAATCAGACCATAGTTGCTAATATCGTTTCCAGGAAACCGTACCCAAAGAATCTTTTGTGGCATCATATTCAAAATTTTCGATTTCGCGCACTTTTTTGTCAATTTACAGCTAACCATATTCGAAAAATCCTTGCAACATCTAGCTTACCACTCTTTGGGCTTGTTACATTCCGAAAACGACGTTGTTTGAAAATAAGGCAAAGAAATAAAACTTTCAAAAAAAAATTTGCTCGCGGTTAACTCAATTTATCGGTTCGTCGAACATGCTATGACAAAAGTCAGAAGGAAAATTTGTTCAAGAGATTACCAACTACTATTCCCAAGATTTTTATAAGTTTGTTATGAAGGAATAAAAAGTAATGAGCCTTGGAAAAAGCCTTTCCAGCATGGACAACCCCCTTAACCAGATCAAGATAAATGAAAAAGTTCGCTTAAATGTTGCTTTTATTTAAAACTGAGATGACATGTCAGGGGAGATCGATTTTGAAAATGTAAAAAACTCAACATCAAAATTAATCTATTCTCGAAGATCTTATTTAATGGATATTGTCTCCAAAAGAGGATTCATCCCAGTTTACTTGGAAGTCTTTTGAGGAAAAATTTATATATGAATATTCTGCTACATTCTCTTCCTGGATTTTGTCATTTTTATCATCGTTGATTGCAATTTGCGACAAAGGATTTTCTAAATTCAATTTTTTCTCCGAGGGCTGACCATCTGAGTCATGATTTGTTGCATAATTCGACGAAGGACTCACGATTAAGTCATTTTTGCGATCATATGTCAAGTTCATCAAGTTAATTTTTTCTTTCTGAAGCTCATCATTTTCATTATCGGTGATCACAATTTGCGATGCGGGATTCACAATCAAATTAATTTTGCTATAACTTTTCGGATTTTTAAATTTCATTTTTTTTTCAAGTGGCTTAAGGAGGTACTCAGCAGTTTTTAATTTTAGGTGAGGGACATTATCAATGCACAAAAAAGCCTCAGAAAAGCCACAAAATGCATTTACGCTCATATCATAGAAGATTGAGAAAAAATCCATAAACCTTAATTTAAATAAAAATGTTTGAAATAAGTTGAAGCTATTAGCACCTTTTCACTTCAGTTTTGCAGTAGCTTCACTGAGGGTACTTTCGGTACAATCGGATGAAAATACATTTCTAAAAACTCCAAAAATTGAATTTTGGTTGAACTTAAGGCAGTCACCCACGCGTTTAGCTGTTTTTAAACACCTGTAGTTTGAGGAGGAAGAGTCGTTCGGTGTTGGAATTACAGTATGTTGGAGATAAATGTCTGAATTTGTCAAAAGAAGTAACAAAAAATTTTTTTGTCGGACGGTACCGGTAGTAGTACCGGTCCAAAAAGGTCGATTTTCGGCTTTTTACCGATAAAATCATTTTGCAAGGAAATATCAGAATTTTTTTATTTCTCGTACGCCGACTAATAATGGGTTTTTCTCTAGTACTTTAGCGCCAGAAATTCGATTTAAGGTCTATTTGCTAAAAATCGATGACATTTTCACGTTAAATTTGCCGATTTCGGTATCTTCAGCGTTTTATGAAAAATCATTTCCAGCACTGGTATCAAAAACTTTTCGCACAAAAAGCTCATTTTCGCAATCGATAAAGACGTGGTTCTATGGCGTGGTTTTCTCGATATCTGATTAAGTTCTTAATGCCCACATTTGCAAATTTCAGGTACCACAAAATTTTGACCATTTCCCCATCTGAGAAATATTTAAGAATTTTTTTCGACATTTTTTTTTATTGGTCTGCAAGATTGAATTGCAGGCTAACAGGTCCAAGTTAAATCAAGATCATCGATCGAGACGTTCAAAAAATAAAACATGAATACTCAAAAAATTACATGGAAAAAATCCGAATTTCGGAACTTTATTTCTCGTCAAATCTTTTTTTTAAATTGATTCGGAAGCTAACCGATGACAAAATTTCGAATGCAACAAAAAATAAGTTTCTACCATGTATGGATCTCGAGAAACATCCTCCGTCGGTTACGTCAAATTTCACCATCTAAGAAATTTTTTTGAAATGTTTTTTGAGATTTTAAACGAATTTCCTCAGTGGAGTTCAAGATTACACTGCAGGCTACCTGGTGCAAGTTTAATTAAGGTCATCGATCACACCGTTCAAAAATTAAAGCATTAATACTTTAAAAAATACTTAGGAAAAATTCTAATTTCTGAAATTTTTATTTGTCAAATCAAAAAATATTTTATTGATTCGGAACCAAAACGATAAAAAAAACTTCGAAGGCAACAAAAATTCAGTTTCTCCCATGTATTGATCTCGAGATACAGCCTCCGTCAGTTACTCCCTTAAATGCAATTTTTAATTGATACGAGCAATGATTGAAGTAAAAAAATTCCGGCAGAAATTTAAAAGACATGTTTATCCGATTAACTCAAAATTAAATAAATTGTACTTATCGTTTTGGAGAAAAAGTTGTTTCAATCAAAAATTTAGGCGTTTTCAGGATTGTAGAATATATCCGACCAAAATTACAACTTAAAGTGAGCAGATTTATTGTTCAGAAGACCATTCCGATTTCAATATAATTTAAAAAAAAACGAATCATTTTTGGAAACTTAAGCAAAATATTGTTAAATCTCACAAAAAAACGATTTTTCATAAGTTTAGAGCAAGTCCGATCAAATTTTCAAAAAATAATTCTTGGTGAGTAAAGATGAAGTATAAATTATACTGTATACTGTATAAGTTATTATTAATAAAATATTGATAAATATTCATTCATCCCTTTTTGAGAAAAAGTACATTGAAGACTAAATAAGTGTTCCAGAACTCTCCGTCCACCTGGTACTGAAGTGTTAAATTTTTTTTTGTTTATCTTCCATCGGGAGCACAAAAATAGACCTGCACATCAGTCTTTTTAAAATTTTCATAATTTGTTCTGTTTTTTTCTGAGCCCTGATCTAAAACTTCAAAAACTGTTGAGTATCCATCTTTACATCTAAACTTTTGTTTTTTACATCATTCGACTGGGTATTGATCATTGAATAATTCTTGCTATGAGTTCGCGGATCTACCAAGTTATTTTTGTCTTGATGAGGGTCATCAATCGATGATGAGTCATCATCTCCATTATCAGCCATGACAGTTTGTGATGCGGGATTCACAATAAAATTAATTTTACTTTCACTCTTTGGTTTTTTCAAGTTCTGATTTTTGTCCTGGAAATTATCAACTTTATAATCGTTATTTGCGATTTTCGAGGAAAAATTCACAATCAAATTATTGTTGCGATATGTTTTCGAATCCACCAAGTTGAATACTTCTTCCTTTGGCTTATAATTTTCATCATCGTCGATAGAAATTTGTGACGGGAGATTGACAATCGAATCATTTTGGCTTTCAGTTTTCGGATCCACGAATTTCAGTTTTTCTTGCTGTGAGGAGTTTCTCTCCGTCATTTTTTGTCTGACACTGAATCACAATCAAGCTCGCTCAGTTTTCTTGGTTCCTCCTGAAATTTTCAAACAATCTATAAAAAAATGACAGGTGTATCTAGCATACAAATTTTATAAAATATTAAACCAGTTATTGAATTTTTTATATTTAATGAACACGACATGCTTTAAGTTAATACCACCAGCCAAACGTTAAATTTAATCAAAACATATACACATACTTGAAATGGTCTGGTTTATTTAACTCAGCTTAGTTGCGAATTTAGAATCACCACAGTATGACAAATATCTCTATATGACGACATCTGGGTACATAGTTGAAATTGAAGTTTATTGTTATTAAGGTTACTTGTTATAAGCGCTGAAATAACCGTCTTATGGGAGTTTTATCAGCTGGAAAGACTTTTTTGACAAAGAAAGTTGTATTGTTTTTTATGTTTCATATGATGATATTTCCACGTTTATCATAGTTTCTTCAGACAATAACAGACACAATTGCTGCGTTAAAATTGCTGATTCATTCTTAACACCAAGGATCACGATTTCTAAACCTTTATTAGGCGCCAATTTCGTGTCAAGTTTTCAGAGGCACCAAGCAAATCCTAATACTTAGGATATTAATTTCGGAATGGTATTATGAACTTTGCAATAAAGACAAAAGTCTTTGATCCAATTATGAGCAGTTAGAGTTCGGAAATTGTCAGCTATGGCTTTTTTCACCGCGTCTATTTTAAATTTCAGCAAGAAAATGTTGTAAACGGTATCCTCTGAAGGCACTTCTCTGAGCGCTAATAACGCGAAACCTGAGAATGATATCATTATATGGTATTTTTACTTTTCGAGATTAACCATAAACCTATTTAATAACCTGTATAATTTGAAGTCTGTGTGATCGATGAACGTATTTAAAAACAAAAATTCAGTTTCACAGATCTAGTGAGAAAACCTTTTATTTTCCAAAATCCAATACAAATAAATCAAAAATAAGTCCTACTTTCTTAAGTTTGAAATATATTGTTCCGATATTCTACAACAAAAATTGTTCATTTCTCTGCGCAGCAAAATATTCTCTTCAAAATATATAAAAAAAGAGCCAGCTCTTGACTCACAATTAGTGTTATTTTGTATTCAATAATTTCTCAATTTGTCTTTAGTTGGCTAATTTAAGAAAAATTGTGTTTTTTTCGGAAAATGTTTTTTTATGATTTTAAGTAGCAGAAACCTCCGTCGTATATTTATTAAACTTCAATAAGAAGTAGCAAATAAAAAAACTTTCTATAAAAATAAAAATCAGAATCTGATTATCAGATACTTTTCTTCAAACTAATTATCTAAACATTTCGATATTATAAACACGTCCTTAAGGAAGTGGGTGTCGTAAATTTGAGCCTCTTCCGAGGCCATTTCCCGCCAAACAAGCAAAGGTGATATTCCAAAAACATTTGTTACTAACAGAACCAACCTTCGCGGTAATTTTGAATTTAACAGTAATCTGATACAATCCCACCTACGCCGATACCTACTATTTTAAAAAGCTTCTTAAAAAGACACGCTCGTACCTGCTCCTTCAATTTTCATCATTTTATTATTTTTTGCGTGAGGCTCCGGAGAAGCCTAACAAATAATGCAAAATTGCTTTTGTTTTAAAATTTTGTTTTCGGCGCCCAAAACAGCAAAAAAACGAAAACAAAAATTATTGATTTATTAATGATTTAAATTGGAAGTGCGCTCATTTGTTTTCTTTTGACGCTACCGAGTTAAAAATTGCACCAAAGTCCTTTAAAGTGTTTGTATTTACGGAAAAAATTATTTTAAAGCATTTTTTCTGGTTTCTAAATTTTGTCAAAAGTTTAGGCTCAAAATGAAAAGTTGCCATGGCCCCCAAGAGACGCCAAACCAAAATTTCAAAAAAAAACTCTCTAGTTTATTGTCAAACAAGTCTGCTTTCAGATGCAGTATGAGTCGAAAATGTTTCTCTCAAACTGGTGGAGGAGATAGCTTTTGCCTGAGCCTCCCAAACTGACCATTTCAAACAATTTGGCTAAAAATGAAAAATTGACATGGCCCACAAGAGACGCCAAAGCAAAATTTTGAAGAAAAACTGTCTAGTTTATTGTTGAACAAGTCTTGTGCTTGCAGATGCAGTATGAATCGAAACTATATCTCTCAACTGGTGGAGGAGATAGCTTTTGCCTGAGCCTCCCAAACTGATCATTTCAAAATATAAATTTTTGGTTTTTTCGCGTTTTTGTCCGCTGAAAGCAAAATTTTTAAACAAAAGCGCTTTTGATTTATTTGTAAGGCTTCTGCAGAGCCTGACAGAAAAAAATAATAAAAAAATGATGAAAATTGAAGGAGTAGGCACTAACTGCGTGTCTTTTTAGGAGGATTTTTAAAAGTGTTGGTGTCGGCGTAGGTGGAATTGTATCAGATTACTGTTAAGTTTAAAATTACCGCGAAGGTTGATTCTGTTAGTGACAAATGTTTTTGAAATATCACCTTTGCTTGTATGGCGGGAATTGACCTTGGAAGAGGCTCAAATTTGCGACACCCACTCCCTTAAGGGGATTGTGGGTACTTCCAGCAATGTGCTGCGGAAAAATAAGCCCTTTTCAAAACTCAAATATATTTTGTGAGAATTAAGTGGACATCTAGGTTTTGAATTGCACATTGTAATTCGTGACCTTGAAATGTTTAAAATTGATAAATTTCAAGAAAATATTTAAAACCAATCGTTAAATGCATAAAACCTAATCGCTGCTTTTTTCTCAATTGAAGTATACCGTCATATCCACGTACCCGAAAATTACATAATGCCTATATTATTTGTCAGAAATAAACTCTTTACAATAAAGACTAATAAAATTTGTTAATTCATCCTAATTTGCCGGGAATTTTGTAAAAAAATCATTGCTATAGTTAAATATAGAGAAAATGTACATAATTTTTCAGAAAAAAGTATAACTCACAAATGGTTCATGCGATTTCTTTTTCTCTTTTTCATAAATCATTCTCGATTATCGTAGTAAAATTATAGACAAATAAAATTAAAATAATTTCTGTCAGATTTCTCGCATTCACTTTTTTATACTGATTTAATGCGCGCCATTATCACATTGATGAGGCTAATAATTGAAATTTTGAAAAAGAGGAATTAAAAATATGAAAATATTGTAACAATTATAATATTGAAAATACTTTCATTTAGTGTTATTTTAGCTGTGATTATTATTTTTTTGTAATTTGAGACTATCCTTTGTGTGGAATTTTAAATAAATAATTATTTTTGTGAGCAAATCCGAGTGTTTAGACCAAGTTTATTCGATGATAAAATTTTTTTTGCTTGCAAAATTTCTCATGTGCTGGATCGTCGGATACAAAAAAACATACGAATTTGAGCCCGCGGTCGCAAATTCGTATTTTTTCAATTGCCTCTGATCATCCAGCACCTCAGAATCGTTTGCAATTAAAAAAAACACCAAATATTTCTGGATATTTTTTTCTAGAACATTGAAATCGCTTGCTCACTGAAATGCCCGAATAATGACAGATGATCAAAAACAAAATAACCCATTAGTGATAAATTTTCACGGAGATTCAGACCAAAATAAAATTGGAACTTTTGACCAATATTCTAGAAAATTTTCAAAAAATATCGTTTCGGATTGCATGAAAACGGAAATAATTCTAGATATGGTATCATTTCAAAAATAAAAAAAATCAACTCGCAAGAAAAAGTTATCTAAATGAAAGTATTTCAATATAATAGTTGTTGTTCAGATTTTTGCACCTTTTCAATATTTCAATTTTTAGCTAATCAATGTAATAATGGCGCGCATTCATCAGCATAAATAGTGATTGCGAAGAAATATAAAAAAAATATTAAAATTTGCTTGGTTAAAAGTAACAAGATAATAGAGAAAAATTTATGAAAAAGAGAAAAGAAATCGCATGTGCCGTTCGTGAGGTATACTTTTTTTTCAAAATAATTTCATTTGCCTATATTAACTATAGCAAGGAATTTTCAAAAATAATTTTCGGCGAATTAAGATGAATTTATAAAATATGCTGTTAATATTGTCTAGAATTTTTTCTGATCAATAATATCGACATTATGTGATTTTTGGATACGTGGATATGACAGGTATACTTCAATGAAAGCAATACCAGCAATTAGTTTTATGCATTTAAAGGTTGATGTATATATTTTCTAAAAATGAATCAGTTTTTGACTTCTCAAGGTTACGGACTACAATATACAATTGGAAAAAATAAACGTTCACTCAATTCTCACAAAAGATATTTGAGTTTTTAAAAACGCCTTATTTTCCCCAGCACATTACTGGAAGCACCACAATCCCCTTAAGGATCTGGTGTCGCTGACTTAAGCTGTTTTCGACCTGGTTTCTTGATAAACTGCAGAAGTTGTATTCGCAAAAAATGTGCTCAACTTAAGGGAGGTGTGGGGTGTTAAAGAATGCATGGAGTGGAACAAAAAGTTTATATATTTTTCCTAGAACCCGTCAATAACAATAATTAATACTTAAAAGTGATGAAATGAATGATTTATAGTCCATGCGTCAGTTTTTAATAAAATTAAACCAATGAACGAAGACTATGATCATATGTCGCGGAGGATCCGATCACACTCCTATCGGATATACGGAAAAAAAAATTAACATTCTGTACATTGTAAACATCCTGTGAGAACTTTGTCTATTATCAAAAAATAACAACGTTTAAACGCATATCAGCCAAACCTCTTTGTTCGTAAATTTACTCACTTTTCTTATTTTTACAGAATTATTCAGAGTGACCGAAAGATTTTTTCAAAACTTTCTGACATCAAGACTCTTTCAAGGCTTATTTCAACAAAATTCAATTTTGATCACAATGATCATATTAAAGTAAAATCACAAAAAAAAGGATTTGAACTTACATATCTTATTAATGAAGAAGATTTTCGGAAATTGACATTGTTGTTTTTTTGCAAATTAACTTTGACAGAAATTCTTCAGTATTATCAAAGAACAAAAGCTAACAGCGCGCTGCAGCGACTTTGTTCTTTGTTTTGTATTTTCGATTCAATAAACTTTTTTCAACGCTCGTTAAAGATGACATTGAAGCGTAGTGATCTCTGGCTGAATGAGATGAGTTAAAAATAAGTAAGTTAATTTCCAAACAAAAAACGAGAGAATTATTTAAGAAAAAAAACACAATAGTTCGACAATAATCTGAACATTTTATCACTAAAATTTGAACATGATTTTCTGAAGATCACGTAGAGTAATTTTTGGCCAATTTTTTAAGACAGCAAAAGTTTAAATATATTTTGAATCAAAATTATTTCCAGAAACTGGCAGTCGGAAGTTTTTGTTTTAAAGAAGACTTTGGTTGCTAAAATTTTTTCAAAAAGATCTTTTATTAACAAACCAAAGTACATATTTTAAAAAAATTTCAAAAGCCTTATTTGATTTAAAATTTTAATAATTTCGCTTTAAATTTTGTTTTCGGTTCATTGTTAGTATTGGCATACTTGTCCTTTAATCACTAACAAGCTGTAAAACAAAATAAAAAGTGAAAAACTCTGAAAAATGTTTCTTAAAACTGGATTTGGAATTTGATGACCAAACATTATACAAATATCTGTTTAGTTTTCTTAAACAGTAAACTCTGCCATTTTTTCAATCTTCATTTAATGATGCGATTTTTCGAATTCTTTTTAAATGATCAAAAATTGCTATCTCAAAACGTTTTCATACAACGTACCATTTAAATCTTTCAAATGATAAGTGAATGGTTAAGAAATAACTATATATTCGAATATAAAGATACAGTGATAAAATTCGCGAAAAATTGTGAAACGTGTCGTAAAATCAGTTTTCCAACCTGACTTTGCAGTAAAGTTTTGATAAGAATTAAAAACAGTACAAAAACTTCAAATAAGATGACAAATATAAAAGTTTTATCTGTATTTACTGAGTTATTTCGGTATCACGGGTTATTAATAAACCATATATTATATTTGCAACCCAATTTTGAAAAGTATATAAAAGTGTTTTTTTCCAGAATAAGTCAATTTATGTACATTTGCTTTCACTTTGGCATTATAAAATATCTCTCATCACTTTTGGTGATTTGTATTCAAAAATTAAAACGTTAGGTCTCATACAGTTTGTGAAATAGTCGTCACAAGATGGCCAAAGGGTATTTTTGGCGAGATAGTGGTGGCCAAATTAAGACATAAAATGATGCGATAAAATTCTTGAACATGGTTGTTGAAATCGGTCATGTCCACGAGAATATTCCTAAGTGATTTGAAAGTCGTTTGACCCCCACCTGCCCCGCTGAGATCCCCGAAAGTTTCCCATATTTTCAATTTCAAGAATTTTGGTGAGTTTCAGAAGTTGCTCATCAAATCGAAATGAATTATTTCGATGGATTTTCTTGTTTTATGCAGTTAAAGCAGGACTGGGACCAGACAATAATATAAAAATATTTTTATAAAGGTCACTTTCGCAGAGAAATATTTTGTCATTATTTTGTTTTGACACTCGGCTCCACCAGGTGTTGCAAAAAGCAATTTTTTCTATCTCGTGACTGAGACCAAATTTGAATCTATAAATANCTTTTCGGTACAAAAATGGTGACATACAGAGCCAGGCCTGGCCGACAGCTGGCTTGATTCTTTAGTTGGCTTTGACTTTGGTTGGCTTGATCAAGCCAAAGCCAAAGCCAAGCTTTCACAAATTAATGTTTTCAAAGCAAAATTGGTTGGCTTTTGTCAGGCCTGTTACCAGACTGTGACAGCCATATAGTAGAAGGGTCGGCCATAATGACAGCTTCCGTTGCTCAAAATTTCAGTCGATTTTTATTTTGTGGAGGTATAAATTTGTTGAGTACAAATAAATTTATGGTCAGGCTTTCAAAGAAAGGATTGCTTTTATCTTTTTTTCATCTATTTTTATAGCAAAAGATAGAGAACGGTTTTGGAAGTAATTGACAGAAATAAGCCAAATATGAGTTGCTTAGTTGGTGCCGGTTTAGATCTCGGACACTCTTATTTTATTTTTGTCGAACTAAGTCAGAATTGTAGAAGCGATAATAAAGCGGTGCCCTGATTTCTAAACTGAAAAATACTTTTTTGCTCCAATTTATGTTTGCAAAAAAATAAACTGTTTGGTTGTAACATTTGTGTGAAGTGAGACGATTTGTAGGTAACCAGACTTGAATTTTTTTTAAAACACTTCTTGTCACGTTTTTTAAAATGAAGATTATATAAATAATTTATAAAGTAACGTTGAAAAGTAATAATAACTATTAATTTTTTTGGCGCATCATCTAAAAAAATGTTTATATTATTTCTTTGTCTCAAATGCCTAGCCTGGGTGAAGAAACAACGATGTATCTTAGAAGGAAATCCTCGCAATCTGACCAAGGAAATCTGCTACTAAATATTTATTATTTAGATTTATGCGCAACCGCGAAATGCGCCAAAAATATTGTTTTCTGAACCTGTTTTTTCAAATTTGTTTTAAATTAAAGATATTTCAGCGTGGTCAGTACTGATACCTGTACAGTTAGTTTTCTAAATTTTGCTCCTCTCTATATATTGCTGCCCCCTGATTAGATAATGCTCCCCTTTTGGCATATTTTGATTTTCGAACGCCTAAAGCTAGGTATTTGCCCCCCTCTTATAAATTATGAGAATTATATTTTTTCTTATATTTTATGAAAAAATCAAACAGTTTTTCTATAAATACTTAATAATTGTTTTTTGGAAATCATATATATTTTTTACTGGATTTTGCAGGAATTAGTCCGGAGTCAGTAGAATAAGCGACAGCTGGTTAAAAAATGCGGTTTACAGCTTTGAATTATCGATATTTTGCATTGCGTCAAAAGCTTGTGACAAACAATTCAAGGTCAAATGTTATATTTTCAGGATTTCGACTGAGCCTAGGACTTTCTTCACAAAGTTATAGCTGTACATTATTTTATCTTTCAGATAATCATCATGTACAAATTCAATATTTTTTTTCAGAAGAGTTTGCGTTTATATTAAACGCAGTCTTCTTTTCGAGCACATAAATACCTTTAATCACGGGTTGGCAAAGTTCATAAAAATCTATTTTTTTTTTTTTTTTCAAGTTCAAATCTTCATTTGAATTTTTTCAGGGGCCCGATGTCGCGTCGACAACATTGCTTTATCTCAAGAACTACAAAAGATAGAGAAAAGAAATAAATAAGGCCAAAAGATAAAGAATTTCAAAAACACCGATCATTTTAAATATAAATTTCTTGAAAAAGTTAACTGATTAAAAATAGAAGATCGCAAGTCACTGGCCGATATGGCCAGCGCTGAGTATTGTGGGTTAAGTGAAATGTTTCGACTATAATTCATCGCGTTTTTGATTTGTTTCTGTTGAAGTCCACACTTCGGTTTTTTGTCTTTTCTTTATCGTTGATAAGCTTTGCTGCTAAAGAATTTGCTCCCTTCTCTGCTAAATTCGTCTGATGTTTGATCGCTTTTTGTAAAATTCACCCTTCTTTGAGTTTTTGAATTTGTTTTGTTTTTCATTTCAGTCACCTATTCTAAATGTTTTCGGAAATTTAAGTCCCTTCGCTTTCAGAAAATTATCAGAATAGAATTTTTTGATTTGGAAAGTGAAAAAAAAACAAAAACGAGAACTGTACTCGAATTTAATAAAAGTTTGTTCAATTCTGACTTTACTCCGTTTCAGTCTGTTTACTAGCTTTCGCCTTCCTAGCTTGTGATCAGCAATAGCCCACCTTACTGCTTTGCTCTCCTTTTGGTCATCATCCAAAGAGACATAATCAAGGAAACACTGTATTTGATGTTCACTCTTTTGCATATTGCTGTTCTTCCCGCTTAAACAATGCTGGTATAATTAAGGATGTTAATATTGTTTAAAATTGCGGGAGTAGCCATATCGTCAATTATTTTCTTTAATAATGATGGACTGATCGCGCAATGGTCTCAGTTATAAATTATATATTGTTTGCAAATCATTGACTTCACGAAAATTATAATATACTCGAAATTATAGGTGAGTTTCTAAGATTTGAAGAAAATTGCGATTTAGATTCGCAAAGTCAAATTAATTCGTTCATCAGTTCCAGCACAAATAAATGCTGATTTTTTTAAACTCTCTGCGCCCGTACGGACCCTGTAGGACATAGATCGACTCAAAGCATTTTTCACGACTCTTTTACATAATATGATCATCGTCGACTAAGTGAACGGATCACAATTTCGGCTAACTTCTGCGTTATTTTTGTGAGTTCATATCTATAACCAGTACTGATTCTTGCAAGAAAATCTGTATCTCTTTAAAACACTAAAAAGTCTCATCAATAGACAATAATAAAGATTTCAAACACGAAAAAGTTATTGTGCCAAATATTACTGTTCTCAAGCATATACTGTTTGATGAGGATAAACACATGTGAACCAGCCATTAAAAAAAAAAAAAAAAAAAACAAAAAATCTATGATATTTTGTGATAATGTTGAAACTTTTTTTTGCAAGACACCGAGGATTTGAATGACGCTTGAGGGAATTACGTCTGTCATCTCAGAACTAAAAATAGAACTGGAATGCGGTATTTTGAATTAATTGTTTATTTTTTTAATGAGTTAAAAACGGAATAGTGAGTAAAGATTTGAATCGAAGCTCAATTTGCTATAAACAATTTGTATATCCCTATTCACAGCTTTTGTTAAATATCCCGGCCATACTAACTTGTTATAACACAACTAGGTTTCCTTATCAGGGCCGGGGATATTAAGAAAGTGTGAAAGGGATATTTCATAGCACTTAAAATCTGCAATTCTGGTCCTAATGAAAAAATAACAGTTTTTTCTTATGTTACTAATTCTTATACATCTGAACCCAAATTAGAAAAGGTACTAATTTTACAGTTTATAAAACCCCCACAACGCAAATGCTGAGAAATAAATTGTTCTAAACTATGTTCAAATTTAGTTTACCCTTTGGAGGCTCCAAAGCCGATTTTTCGGGTCCGACTTTGAGCGCTCATTTACGGCAAGTGAAAGTGCTGGCACTTATGTTTCTAGTCGCTCGAGATTTAAGGATAGACTTAAACTTTAATAGTATGTTATTCACATTTCGACTTTATTGACCTTATGAAAATGAAATTTAAAAGATTGTTCTTCAACCTACTAATTTTATTGGGAGCAAATGGGAGACGTCAAAGAAAAAAACAAATAAAAGAAGAGATTAGGAATTGGATTTTTCAAAAGTGACTCCTCAGAAATAACCTGAAATTTTCGGTCCTTTAATCTAAAAAGTGTTTCGCAAAACGAACCTAACCTAACGCAATTTTATGCGAATCACTTTTAAGAAATAAAAAATTCTATCTTAGAGCGCGCCAGGACTAAAATTGAAAATGCAGCAGTTTCAGAAATAGTTTATGCCTAAAAAGTGAATCATCTCAGAAGCAACCTGCAATTTCTGGTATTTAATTACAGCGTTTTTTTTTAAAATGGTCGCGGAGCCTCCAAGGGTTAATAAAACTTATTTTTCAGACGCGCGCGCTCATTGACTTCTTGAATTTGATAAGGCTTGATTGAAGATTGGCCTGTTTTGGCCAGTCTGATATCGTACGTGTCCACTGCCTTTTGCTGTCTATCTGGCCGAAAAAAAGTTAATGAAAAAATCCTGTATAATTGCGAGTTTTAATCTTTTAAATAGCGGGAAGCATATCTTCCATTATTTTAATACAATTATGGCTGATCGTGCAATGGTCTCAGGATAATAATACGGTTTGCAAGTTTTATCAACTGACGAAACTTTAATAACTCAAAATATTAGGTGACTTCAGATCTGAAATAAATAAATTGCAATTAAGATTCAAAGTCAAAGTATATAATCAGTTTTCCGCACAAAAGTAAACACTGCAATTTATTTATTATTAACTATCAGCTGCCCGTATGGACGTGTAGGACCGGATCGACTTTAAGCATGTTTACGACACTTATACATTATGAAATCATCGTCGACTGAGTGATCTATCAAAATTGTCGCTAATTTATTTTTCTGTGTTTATTAATGTGGAGTAACAGTACAATTTTCAGAAATAAAACCTTTATGGCTTTCAATAACACAAGATTATATATCAATAGACGAAAATCTCGCTTTTTTCTTCATCACGCGCAATTATTTATGTTCATAAAGATGAATAATTTGTTAAAATCTAATTGAACTGTATTGGCTTTGATAACATGTCACACGCAGAGATGAGTGCCTTATCAGGCAGTATTGACTTATGAATACAAACAGTATATCAAAAAATTAATTATACCAAAAGTAGAGAAATCCGATGCCTGAATCGACATAAAATCGTACGGATAGTTAACCTTCTCTTACACGCGATGTTTTATCAGGTTCGCTGCATCTTAAATGATTTAAATAACACAACCAAGTATGTTTAGGGTGCGCAGCGGTAAACTCACGAGAAGAACTAAAGTAGTTGATACATAATTCTTTGACCTCCGGGGGTTGTTGACCAAGGAAAAACGATTCCGGCAGAGAAAAAAATGGTTTTTTCGCCAATCTAGTGGTCAGAAATGACGTTTTAAAAACGGTGGAGTAGGCTTTTAGTGCTTTTCGGGACGCCTACTGGAAACAATCCGGACTAGTAGTGTGTTAGTATCAGATGCTTGAATAGTCTGGCAACTCCTTAAGTGGTTGTTCTACGTAATTGAAAGAAAATGAAAATATTTCTATAGCCAGGTTTCTCAATAACTTTACTTAAAAATGTTTAAAAAGGAGCCAAATTATTGTCACCGACATCCTTGACGAGATTAATTATTTTCTAATTTTTAAAGAACCTGTTGAAAACAGTAAGATAGATGGACTAATTTTTTTCTTTTTAACCCGAACAAGTGGTTTTTAGTGTCAAATGATGTTGAATGTTCTCGCCAAAAATGTCCCCTTTAAACGTTTTTTAGAATATTATTAGTCTTGTGTTCGAGATTCAAAACAGTGGTGTTCAAATAACTGAACAATAATGCAAAAAAATTTTCGCTTACAAATTACCCATAAGTATAGTTATAGATTAAAATTGGTCTCAGTCACGAGATAGAAAAAAATTGCTTTTTGCAACACTGGTGAGCGAGTGTCAAAACAAAATAATGACAAATATTTCTCTGCGAAAGTGACCTTTATAAAAATATTTTTATATTATTGTCTGGTCCAGGTCCTGCTTTAACTGCATAAAACAAGAAAATCCATCGAAATAATTTCATTTCGATTTATGAAAGCAACTTCTGATTTGTTCAGTTATTTGACACCACTGTTTTGAATCTCGACACAAGGACTAGATAATATTCTTAAAAAACGTTTAAAGGGGACATTTTTGGCGAGAAACATTTCAACATCATTTGACACCTAAAACCACTTGTTCGGGTTAAAAAGAAAAAAATTAGTCCATCTATCTTACTGGTTTTCAACAGGTTCTTTAAAATTAGAAAATAATTAATCTCGTCAAGGATGTCGGTGACAATAATTTGGCTCCTTTTTACACATTTTTAAGTAAAGTTATTGAGAAACCTGGCTAAAGAAATTATTTCATTTTCTCTCAATTACGTAGAACAACCACTTAGGAAGTTGCCAGTACTAGGTTCAGTTACACGAGTACAATTCACCGTGCAAAAATTCTGCAGAAATACAATCGACAATACGCGGACGGACAAATCAAGTTGAAGACCGTCATTTTCAGCAGGTTCATTCCCAAAATTTCCGACGAAAATTTTGATTTGAGTGACTTGGGAAAACAAACTTTAACGACGTTATTCCTTATTATTCAGAAAAATAATTAACTAACAAAAAAAATAAATTTCGCTACCTGTTATTACACGGTTAGTTCTACGAAAGCTTAATAATTTTCATAATTAATTTCCATATATTTCATCAAAAGTTTTTACAGGTTTTTGCTTCGTGAAAAACACGATCTACGGTGGCGCACACCCTCGCTTCTGCGCTGTAACTTTTTTTCTAAGAAATTTCGGGAACCACTATATCTATTAAATAATGCAGTGTACATTGTATAATATATTGTGAAAACAAAAAAAACAGTTCGAGCGGATTTCGAGATTTTAGAACTTGAGGAATTTTAAAAACAAAGTTTTAGAGCTTATCTACTGTATTTAGAGAAAATTAAATAACAAAAAAAAAAATTTATTGCAAACTGATATTAACGGTGAGTCTCACGAAAGATAAAATAATTTCAAATTAATGTTCCAAAATATTTTCTCAAATTTTTTTTTCAAAAAGTTTTTTTACAGGTTTTTGCTCGTGAAAACGACATTAACGTGGCGCACCCTCTGTTTTCTGGCGAGTGTACTTTTGTTCTAAGCAAATTTTAGGAAACCATACAATTTAAATCAAGGCAAAGGTTTCTTGTAATATATATGTGAAAACAAAAAAGTTTTCGCGAGCGGATTCGAGAAATTTTATTGAGTGACTTTATAACAAGGTTTTATAGTTATTCTATGTATTTTTAGAGGAATAATTTTAAATAACAAAAAGAATTTATTTGCGTACTGTATCACGAGTGAAGTCTTAGTAAAAATTATATTTCATAATAAATGTTCCGATATTTATCGAAAGTTTTAAAGGTTTTTATCCTAGCGCGCCACTGTGTTTCTGGCGCGGAAATGTCCATTGTCATTTTTATCTTGCTAATTAAACTATGATAAATGACAGAGAATTTAATTTCGTCGCAGGGGGACTCCTTAAGACAAATCTAATAACACTCAAAAACAATTAAAGATGAATTCTTCTCGAACAATTACAACTGTGTTTTGATCACATCAGAATTACTCTGAGAACCGTGAACACCCCTTCTTAATCTATTATATAAAACATTTTGTAATGATTTTGAGCCTTCATCAACTGCGCGACGAAAGTTTGATTGTTATGAACACGGTTATTATAGAACTTTCATTTGACATAATTTAAATTCAAATTTAAATTACACATTTCAGAAAAATCCATTTATGTATCGACGTTCTTGAGCGCCATCGGACATAACTTATCAAACTGCGTATTTGTACGTTATCAAGATATCTGCCCGAAATCTTAGTTAAAATCCCAATATTTAGTTTATTGAAGGTTTAGCTCTTTTTTAACTGTCCAATGAATTGAAAAACTTCGCTGTTATTTTTAAATATGTCAAGGGCTTTAACACCAGAAATATTATTTAATTTCAAAATGTTACATTTCTAGAATTTTCCAAATTTAACTGTCTTCGAGGTCCAATGAAGTCAAACTTTATTTCGTTTATACTAAATAATATCATTGAATAACACAGGATTTTTTCAATCCTCCACAAATATAAAAGAAGAATATATGGTTCATTCAACAGGCTTCTTGTATTATCATCATAACGCTATATACGAACCGCAAACAAGAACAATGGCCAATTTATGCCAGAATATACAAGATGTTCGCAAGCATATTTCTCTTTTCCGAATTTTGAACTAAATAAATTCTCACAATTGTTAAATGTTATATGATGTCGATGCTCTCTCTGTCTCCGACTATTTGTTCAAAAGCGTTCTAACTTCTTGCTAGTAATATGACTCGATATTTTGCGAATCACTAAACGATCTTTAGTATCAATGGAAATATTATGAGAGAAATTATATATAGAATCGAAGATTATTTTGGAAAAACAGGACTAAATAACCAACTATAACACTTCATTTTTGTTAATTCTTTTATATAGTTTTAACACATTTTAATTTTTTTCAAAAACTTGTCTATTTATCAAATTATCATTCAGTTTTGTTGTGAGGAATAAACAGTTTTTTAAGTAAAATTTTTCGCTGGTGGACAACTGATAGTTAGGCATAGGCGTGCGCCTCGAACGTATTGCTGATGAAACGGCGCACGGTACAAGGAAGTATATCCTCATTTTTGGTCACACAATTCAAATTAAGTTTTTTTTGGATTTTTTTTTGTTTATTAGGGTGGTTATGTGTGTATCGAATCATAGACTTTTCATTATCCACACGTTCATTGTCAATTTTGCGAGATTGATTCTTAGACATTTGAACATGTTCAAGTAAAAACGTTCTAATGTGTATCGTTCGGAGCGATACCGTATTGTTTTGTCTATGCATTTAAAATATATTTCCACATTTGAGTTTTGTTCATAAATATTTGATGCCGTTTTGCGCTTTTCGCTGTTTTTGAAAATACGATTCTTTTTAAAATTTTTCTGTTTGTCCAACGTAATTCTCAATTTTGAAATCACATGTGACTAAGTAGACGCTTTTGGGTATGAGCATCCATGATTTTTTGAGGCTTTTTAGCGAAGTAAAATGATGTTTTCAAGTGTTGTTTTAAGCAACATTTAAGTCTATTATTTGTGGGTATTTTACAGGAATTTTTTATAATTTGAAGCTATTTTGCTCATCTATGACTAGTAAAATAAGTGATAAAGTGAAAAAAGTCACGATTCAGGATTATTTCGATCAGCTTCACGAGTGCTATGTTCAGATTAGTCTGAGAAATTACTATTTTTTTTTCGTTGCATTGTTAATTTAGTTCATATTTGTCTCGTGGTAATATATTCAAAAAAATTTTTTAAATTAGAAGGGCTAATTCGCGATTATTATTATTTACTGGTTGAAAATTTGCCCAGTAAATATTCACCAATAAGGCACGCAATTTTTGTTACTGTAAGGCGAAGATTTTTTGAATAATACAAATGTTGTCATGTTTCCAAAAATTGTTTTAGTTCTAGGTTATATTTTGAATGATGACATTTGTATCAAGAAATTTCTATACAATTATTGTGCATTTTCTGACTTAAATTTTTTAAAAAGGGTTCAATAATTATTTCATTTCTGTCCAAAATTAATTTTTAGAACGTTTTCTTACTACTAAGTTACAATTCGTCCACTATACGCCCGTAAAAATTTAAGTTTTTTGATCCTATCACATTTTTTTAACGTATTTCTCTTTTCCTATGTCAAAATTATGTTACTCATCGACTTTTTTTTATTGAGTGTTTCATAATCGGACTTTATTTGTACAATATCCTTCCAGCGAATCATACCATGCATTTTTTCAATTCGCATTTTTTATTCTTATTAACCCCTTATGTTGATAATCACAATAAATAGAAAATAAAAAAAAAACAGAAAAGACGTTTATTTTAAAACATTCGAAAACGACAATCAAAATAAATAGTTTTTATATCTTTCAGAACAAATCCAAAGTAGTTGTGCCGCTTTGATTTGATATTAGAATGTCTCTCTGATTAACGCATATACATTCGCGAATATCAACCGTCGAATCTTGCCGAAAGACCTTATTATTAGATTAGATTTCACTAACGACTTTACACAGTGTGTGTGCACAATAAAAACAATTACTACATTTGTTCATTTCCCCTGTCACATATTATTGCAGTAACTGTAATCAGCAGTCTTCGGAATGAGTTCTCACAAAAACTAATAAACGATTAGTCCTATATATATTTATGGTTTGTTTGCGTAACTTAGCTTTAGTTTTGTTTTCTTAACTTATGTCCGAAAGTTGTCAAAAAATCAATCGAAACGTCACGTTAAATAAAACAGTTTTTGTTTTTACCCCGGTTACATAACCGAAACATAAAAAAATTTTACCAAAGATACCTCTATTTCCCACTATTTCACTTAGTCCAACCACGTTTCAGACTCAAGTCAAAACATTTTTTTAATAAACGTGCGGCCTCGAAAGGTAAAAAAACATTTTTTTGGAAAATCAGTCCCAACAAATTTAACTTTCATTAAAAATGAACTTTTTTCATTACCATTACAACCGATACCTAAATTCACAAGCTCTCCCTTACTTATACTTGTGCGAATACGGAAGCTCATTCTAACGAATAGATTCAGAAAATGAGAAGTATTTTACCAATTACAATGTTAATAAGCTCTTCGTACTCTGAATAAGTAACTATTTAGTCCGTCTGCTCACAACACCTTTTCTTCTTTGAACGAAACTTCCCTCTGTGCTTATATCATTTTGAATGTGACTGCCAAAAACTATCAAATTGAGTCTCAGATCCCTACACCACGCATTCATGAACGGTCAGCCTACAGAGCGGTGAAATGTCTCCAAAACTTACATGTGAACTGTACAAAAATAGCCGTCAAAGAAAACGAGAAAAACTTTGACCAATATTCTTAAACCTACACAAAGACTGTCTGACATTACACAACATTCGCGTTCACTTCAGAAATGTTGAATTTCTAATATTAAATACTTCTTTGAAACGATTTCACACTGAGCCGTTATTTATCAAACTCGAGCCTCAGTTGAATATTCAACAGAATGAAATTTTTTCGAGCCCTATTCCGTATGAGCCAGTAAAATCAGTTTAAAGCCTGACATTTCTAGAACTACTTTTTGTATATATTTATTGATTTCGAATTCAGTTTTTTCAATTTTGAAGATGTTTAAATTATCGAAAATTTGATAACTCAATTTGGTTATATAAAACATTTTTACTTTGAGAAAAATAGTTGGAAAAAAACGATTAATCAAGTGAAATTTTAAGCTTTTTTAGTCGACATTATATAAGTTGAAATACAGGCGCAAACAAGTTTGATAACTAATGTGATAATAAAACAGATCAATCACCAAAATATTTGTCAGTATTTTTTGCGAGAAGATATTTGCAATTTCAATCTATTTATGGCACAACAACAGGACAATGATCCAAAATAATCTTTTTGTTAAATTATTGAGTATTATTAACTTTTAAATGCAATATCCATTGCCAACAAATCAATACCGATGACATTTTTCAAGTGCGTTTTTACTTTTTCTTCAATTTCTTAAATTCGAACACAGCTTTTTCGTCCAAGCAATTTATGAATCAATACTCTTCTTTTATTGGAACTTACCTTTGTATCAGTTAAACTTTAAAAAACCTGTATCAAGATGGTTGTCACAAGCACGGTCACGTATATTCAAGCAATTTCTCACTTTTCTGACGCCAAAACCAATTATAAAAGTTTTTTTTTATTGCGAAAATCAGATGTCACTCTCTGAACGCGTTGTTGATTTGAAATCACTACGGTTTAACCAGAGAGTTGATGATTTGCTATAAAAAACGACTATTTCTGAACATATTGATGTTAGTTTAACCTTATATATCGACCATTGAAGAAACAAGTTAATTAATGTTAACCCATAGTGGAGTTTTCTATAATTGTCATTAAATTTCCTCTTTTACTGCCAAACAGACGTTCGATGTGTATTTTGTAAGTACTCTCATCTCCAAAACAACACCAGTCTTCAAAGCAACGACTCCTTTCCAGAATATAGACTTCAAACAATTGGCTTAGAACAGTTTATCACTATAGCTTCATTATTGTTTAGTCAACTGAGCAACGGAAAATAAAACAATTAAATCAAGGAGAGTCTCGTTCGTTTTTTTTTTTCAGGTCAGGGACATGATTAATGCACAAATGACATTAGGCGGCCAAAAATGCATTTCTCGGTTCATTATTAAAAAAATGGGAATATTCTCAAAATTTTTCTAGTTTCTTCTAAATTTTGAAAAAAATATATAAACCTCACTTTATATGAAAATTGCTGCTACTATGTACAAATATTTTTTTGACGCTTTGGTTATTCCATAATCATAATGAGAGAAATAGGAATAAATTTTAGAGAATTCTTTTGGTCTTACAAATTGGCTTAATTAGCTGAATAGTTAACGCATTTTTTTAGAGTAGACATCGGGCTCAGGTTGCGCACAATTAAGCCCGATCGCATTAACTCATTCAAGCTAATTTTTGCATCTGTCGACCAAGAAGGAATTCTTCTCTTATCATTTTATTTCATATCTTCTTTCTCACTTTTATGTTATAGATAAATCAAAACGTGCAATAATACATTTTTTAAAATAGACCTTTAATAAATAATTTTTATCTCGCGAAAAACCTACAAAAATATGTAAGGTGATAGCATCCTATTTTTTCAGTTTTGCTGTAGCTTCAATTTCATTGTATTTTTTGTAATACAAGTCGGAATGAAAATAATTTTTCTTTTGAAACTTCAAAGAATGGAGAATACCAGTTAAACTTTAAATGCAATTTTAAGTTATAAGAGCAAATCGAGCAGAAAATGTATTAACAGCAAATAAAGAGACAGATTATTCTTGACTAAGACTATTGAAAGGAGTACGAGCTTGTTTGATAAAATTTCATTTAGTTTAAAATTTTATGCGATTGATAATTCTAAATAAAAAATTCTATCGAATCAAATCTTCACTTGACGTTACGCAGATAAAACAAACTGAAAATTTACGATCCGACTTGAACTAAAATGCCATTTCTATTTAAACAAGCCTTAAATCCGAAAAAAAATTATGAAATGAGGAGGGCAAGTGTCTCGGACTGAAGCTTAATTAAAAAATTGGCTGTTTTTTTGAGACAATTGCTTTTAATTAAAATCGCACAAACAACGATGGCACAAACAATGGTTTTTTATTAGTTATAGATCAGCCGATGAAAATTTGAAAAACAATCCCTCCACCTGCTGCTTTGTGCTAATTTTTTTTTTACTTACAGGCAGGCGAACAGACAGTAGATCTGCAGTATACGTATTTTCAGAATTTTCAAATTGGTTCTGTTCACATCTAACCTCAAATTTCAAATCCCGGACGCAGGGTGCTTTTTGAGGTTAATGGAAACTTGGTTTTTATGCGGATGATAAAATAAAATAGCGAAAGAAATCAACATCGTTGATGAAAGATGGTTTTGTGCCCGGAGCTCTTTTTGGAAACATACTGTCTGTGATTGGAAACCTGTATTTCTCCTCTTTTAAAGGGGGGCCATGCTGAAAAGGTTTTTTGGAAGGTCATAAACTTCTTATTCCTTTACCAATCTTTATAAAAATCTATAGGAATAGTATGTTCGACATCCTCAATGGAACACATTTTACTTCTTACTTTTTTACATAGCATTTCAACCAAAGGTTTTTCGCCTTATTTCAAAGCAAAGTCATTTTCGGAATGTAAATGCCAACTGGGTGGTAGCAAGATGTTCAAGATTTTTAAAATTTGGCTGTAATCGACAAAATGCGCGAATTCAGGAATTGAAATATAGAGATATAGACATTTTAAATGCCACCAAGATGATTCCTTGGGAACGCGTGTTGCTGGAAACGATCTTAGAACTTATGTCTTATTTTGAACACACCGGGATTCTAGAAAAAAATTAAACTTTTTCATACAATTTTTTTTGATTCTAGCACCGTTTCTGTTCAAAATCAGACCATAGTTGCTTAATATCGTTCCAGGAAACCGTACCAAGAATCTTTTTGTTGGCATCATATTCAAATTTTCGATTTCGCGCACTTTTTGTTCATTTGACAGCTAACCATATTCGAAAATTCCTTGCAACATCTAGTGTTACACTCTTTTGGGCTTGTTAACATTCCCTAAAACCACGTTGTTTGAAGCATAAGGCCAAAGAAAATAAACTCTTCAACAAAACAATTTGCTCAGCGTTAACTCAATTTACTCGGTTTCGTTTCAACCTGTATGACAAAGTCAGAAGGAAAATTTGTTTCAAGGATTACCAACTACTATTTCCACAGATTTTTATAGTTTGTTATGAAGGAATAACAGTAATGAGCCTGGAAAAGCTCTTTCCAGCATGGACAACCCCCTTACCAGATCAAATAAATGAAAAGTTCGCTTAAATGTTTCTTTTATTTAACTGAAGATGACATTCAGGGAATCGATTTTGAAAATGAAAACTCACATCAAAATTAATCTATTCTTCGAAGATCTTATTTAATGGTATATGTCTCCAAAAGGACGATTCATCGCCAGTTTTACTTGGGCAAGTCTTTGAGGAAAAATTTATATATGAATATTCTGCGACATTCTTTCCTGGATTTGTCATTTTATCATCGTTGATGTTGCCAATTTGCGACAAAGGATTTCTTAAATTCAATTTTTTCTCCAGGGACTGACCCATTGAGTCATAGATTTTTGCATAATTCGACGAAGGACTCACGATTAAGTCATTTTTTGCGATCATATGTCAAGTTCATCAAGTTAATTTTTTCTTCTTGAAGCTTCGATATTTTCATTATCGTGTGCACAATTTGCGATCCGGATTCACCAATCAAATTATCTTTGCTATAACTTTTGGATTTTTATATTTAATTTTTTTTTCAATGGCTTAGGAGGTACTCGAGCGTTTTTATTTTAGTGAGGACATTACAATGCACAAAAAACCTCGAGAAAGCCACAAATGCAATTTACGCTCATATCATAGAGATTTGAGAAAAAACTCCATAAAACCTTAATTTAACATAAAAAATGTTGAATAAGTTGAGACTAATTGCACCTTTTCCCTTCAGTTTTGCTAGTAGCTTCACTGAGCAGTATTCGTCAATCGAATTGGAAAATACATTTCTAAAACTCCAAAAATGCTTTGTGAAGTTAATTAGCAATCACCCAGGCGTTTTAGCCTGTTTTTTAAACACCTGTGTAGTTTAGAGAGGAAGAGTCGTTCGTGTTTGGAATACCAGTTAGTGTTGGAGATAAATGTCTGAATTCATGTCAAGAGAGTAACAAAAATTTTTTCTGCGGACGTACCGTAGAAGTAACCGGTCCAAAAAAAAAGGTCGATTTCGCTTTTTACGATAAAATCTTTTGCAAGAAATATTCAATTTTTTTATTTCTCGTACCCGACTATAATGGGTTTTTCTCTAGTTTACTTTTCGCAGAAATTCGATTTAAGGTCTATTGCTAAAAATCGATGACTTTTCACTGTTAATTTGCGATTTTCGTATCTTCAGCGTTTTATGAAAAAATCATTTCAGCACTGTTATCAAAAACTTTTCGCACAAAAAGCTCATTTTGCGCAATCGATAAAGACGTGGTTCTATGCCGTGGTTTTCTCGGATATTGTTAAGTTCTTATGCCCACATTTGCAATTATCAGGTACCCTACAATTTTGACCATTTCCCCATTCTGAGAATATTTCAAAATTTTTTTCGACATTTTTTTTTTTGGTTCTGCAGATTATTGCAGGCTAAATTCCAAGTTTAATATCAAGATCATTCCATCGAGACGTTCAAAAATAAAACATGACATACTCAAAAATTACATGGAAAAATCCGAATTTCGGAATTTATTTCTCAGTCATCTTTTTTTAAATTGCTTCGAATGGCTAACCGATGACAAAATTCGAATGCAACAAAAAAAGTTTCTACATATGTGGATCTCGAGAACATCCCCTTCGTTACGTCAAAATTCACCATCTAAAACTTTTTTTAGACAAATCTTTTTTTTGAGATTTAAACGACATTTCTCAGTGGAGTTCAAGATTACACTTGCAGGCTACCTGGTGCAAGTTTTAATTAAGGTTCACTCGATCACACCTCTCAAAACTTAAAAGCATTATACTAAAACATACTTAGAACAAATTCTAACTTTCTAATTTCTTATTTTGTAAATCACAAAATATTTTTATTGATTCGGACACAAAACTAAAAAAAATTCGAACAATCAAAATTAAGTTTCTCCCTGTATTGATCTCGAGAATACCAGCATCCGTCAGTTATCTCCTTAAATGCATTTTTTAATATGATTAAGAGCAATGATAGTAAAAAATTCCGGCAGAAATTCTAAAGACACTGTTTATCGTTAACTCACATTAAATAAATTTACTTATCGTTTTTGGAGAAAAAGTTGTTTCAATTCAAAAATTTTAGGCGTTTTCAGATTGTAGAATATATCCGACCAAAATACAACTAAAGTGAGCAGATTTATTTTCAGGAAGACCATTCACATTTGCAAATCTATTAAAAAAAAACGAATCATTTTGTGGAAACTTAGCAAAATATTGTTAAAATCTTCACAAAAAAACGATTTTCTAACGTTTAGAGCATTCCGATCAATTTCAAAAATAATTTTGGTGAGTAAAGATGAGTATAAATTATACTGATATATCTGTCTGTTATTATATATAAATATTGATAAAATATCATTCATCCCTTTTTGAGAAAAGTACATTTTGAAGACTACAATAAGTGTATCCAACTCTCGTTCACCTAGGTATGAATGTTAAATTTTTTTTTGTTTATCTTCCATCGGGAGCACAAAAATATGACCTGCACATTCAGTCTTTTTAAAATATTTTTTATTTGTTTCTGTTTTTTTCTGAGCCTGATTCTAAAACTTTCAAAACTTGTTGAGTTATCAATTTACATTCTAAACTTTTGGTTTTCTTAACCATCATTCGCACTTGGTATTTGATCATGATAATTCTTCTATAGATTCGCGGACTACCAAGTTATTTTTGTTCTTAGATGAGGCATCAATCGATGATGATCATCATCTCCATTATTCGCATGACAGTTTGTGATGCGGGATTCACAATAAATTTATTTTACTTTCACTCTTTGTTTTTTCAATTTCTGATTTTTGTCTGGAAATTATCAACTTTATATCGTTATTTGCGATTTTCGAGGAAAATCACAATTAAATTATTGTTCGATAGTTTTGAATCCACCAAGTTGAAACTTCTTCCTTTGGACTTAATTATTTTCCTCATTCATCGTCGATAGAAATTTGTGACGGAGGGATTGACAATCGAAATCATTTTGGCTTTCGTTTTCCGGATCCAGAATTTCAGTTTTTTTGCTTGAGAGTTTCTCTCCGTTCATTTTTTGTTGACACTGAATTCACAATCAGCTCGCTCGTTTTCTTGGTTCTCCTGAAATTTCTTCAAACAATCTATAAAAAATGACAGGTGATTCTAGCATACAATTTTATATAAATATTTAAACCAGGTTATTGAATTTTTTATATTTAATGAACACGCACATGCTTAAGTATAATACTCACCAGCAAACGTTAAAATTTAACTCAAAACAATAACACATTCTTGAAATTGGTCTGGTTTATTTAACTCACTTAGTGCCGCAATTTAGAATCACCACAGTCATGACAAATATTCTATATGACGACATCTGGGTACATAGTGAAATTGAAGTTATTGTTATTAAGGTTAGCTTGTTATAAGCCGTGAAATAACCGTCATTATGGGAGTTTTATCAGGGAAAACTTTTTTTTGGACAAAGAAAGTGTATTGTTTTTTATGTTTCATATGATGGATAGTTATCCAGTTTTATCATAGTTTTAGACAATAACAGACAAGATTGCTTGCGATTAAAATTTGCTGATTCATTCTTACACCAGGATCACGATTTCCTAAACCTTTTAACGCCAATTTCGTGTCCAGTTTTCAGATGCACCAAGCAAATCCTATTGATCAATAATTTCGGATGGTGATTATGAACTTTGCAATTAAAGAACAAAGTCTTTCGACTCAATTATTGAGCAAGTTAGAGTTCGGAAATTCGTCAGCTATGGCTTTTTTCACCCGCTAATTTAAATTCAGCAAAGAAAATGTGTAAACGGTACTTCCTCTGAAGGCACTTCTACTGACGCTAATAACGCGAAACCTGAGAATGATATCATTAATGTATTTTTACTTTCAGATTAACCATAAACCTATTTAATAACCTGTATAATTTGAAGTTCTGTGGTGATCGATGAACGTATTTAAAACAAAAATTCAGTTTCACCGATCTAGTGAGAAAACCTTTTATTTTCCAAAATCCAATACAAATAAATCAAAATAAGTCCTACTTTCTTAAGTTTGAATATATTGTTCGATATTCTACAACAAAATTGTTCATTTTCTGCGCAGCACAAATATTCTCTTCAAAATATATAAAAAAGAGCCAGCTCTTGACTCACAATTAGTGTTATTTTGTATCAATAATTTCTCAATTTGTCTTTAGTTGGCTAATTAAGAAAAATTGTGTGTTTTCGGAAATGTTTTTTTTATGATTATAAGTAGCAGACCTCCGTCGTATATTTATTAAACTTCAATATAGAAAGTAGCAAATAAAAAAACTTTCTTATAAAAATAAAAATCAGAATCTGATTATCAGATACTTTTCTTCAAACTAATTTATCTAACATTTCGATATTATAAACACGTCCTTAAGGAAGTGGTTGTCGTAAATTTGAGCCTCTTCCGAGGCCATTTCCCGCAAGACAAGCAAAGTTGATATTTCCAAACATTTGTACTACAGAACCAACCTTCGCGGTAATTTTGAATTTAACAGTAATTGATACAATCCCACCTACGCCGATACCTACTATTTTTAAAAAGCTTCTTAAAAAGACACGCTCGTACCTCACTCCTTCATATTTCATATTTTATTATTTTTTGGTGAGGCTCCGAAAGCCTAACAATAATGCAAAATTGCTTTGTTTTTAAAATTTTGTTTTCGGCGCCCAAACAGCAAAAAACGAAAACAAAAATATTGATTTATTAATGATTTAATTTGGAGTGCGCTCATTGTTTTCTTTTGACGCCGCTACGAGTTAAAAATTGCACCAAAGTCCTTTAAAGTGTTTGTATTTACGGAAAAATTATTTTAAAGCATTTTTCTGGTTTTCTAAATTTTGTCAAAAGATTTTAGGCTCAAAATGAAAAGTTGCCATGGCCCCCAAGAGACGCCAAACCAAAATTCAAAAAAACTCTCTAGTTTATGTCAAACAAGTCTGCTTTCGATGACGTATGAGTCGAAAATGTTTCTCTCAAACTGGTGGAGGAGATAGCTTTTGCCTGAGCCTCCCAAACTGACCATTTCAAACATTTGGCTAAAAATGAAAATTGCACATGCCCACAGAGACGCCAAAGCAAAATTTTGAAAAAACTGTCTAGTTTATTGGTTGAACAAGTCTTGTGCTTGCAGATGCAGTATAATCGAAACTATATCTCTCAACTGGCTGGAGGAGATAGCTTTTGCCTGCGCTCCAAACGATCTTTTCAAATATAAATTTTTTGGTTTTTTCGCGTTTTTGTCCGCTGAAAAGCAAAATTTTAAACAAACGCTTTTGATTTATTTGTAAGGCTTCCTGCAGAGCCTGACAGAAAAAATAATAAAAAAATGATGAAAATTGAAGGAGTAGGCACTAACTGCTGTCTTTTAGGAGGATTTTTAAAAGCGTTGGTTCGGCGTAGGTGGATGTGTATCAGATTACTTTAAGTTTAAAATTACGCGAATTGATTCTGTTAGTGACAATGTTTTTGAAATATCACCTTTGCTTGTATGGCGGGAATGACCTTGGCAAGAGCTCAAATTTGCGACACCCCTCCTTAAGGGGATTGTGGTACTTCCAGCAATGTGTGCGGAAAATAAGCACTTTCAAACTCAAATATATTTTGTGAGAATTAGTGGACATCTAGGTTTGAATTGCACATTGTAATTTGCCTTGAAATGTTTAAATGATTTGAATTTCAAAGAAAATATTAAACAACCATCGTTAAATGCATAAACCTAATCCGTGCTTTTTCTCATTGAAGTATATACCGTCATATCCACGTACCCAGAAAATTACATTGCCTATATTATTTGTCAGAAATAAACTCTTTACATAAAGACTAATAAAATTTGTTAATTCATTCCTAATTTGCCGGGATTTTTGTAAAAAATCATTGCTATAGTTAAATTAAGAGAATGTAATAATTTTCAGAAAAAAGTATAACTCACAAATGGTTCATGCGATTTCTTTTTCTCTTTTCATAATCATTCTCGATTATCGTAGTAAAATTATAGACAAAAAATTTAAATAATTTCTGTCAGATTTTCCGCATTCACTTTTTTATACTGAATTTAATGCGCGCCATTATCACATTGATGAGGCTAATAATTGAAATTTTGAAAGAGGAATTAAATATTGAAATATTTGTAAACATTATAATATTGAAATACTTTCATTTAGTGTTATTTTAGCTGTGATTTATTTTTTGTTAATTTGAGACTATCCTTTGTGTGGGAATTTTAAATAAATAAATTATTTTTTGTGAGCAAATCCGAGTGTTTAGACCAAGTTTTCTGATGATAAAATTTTTTTTGCTTTGCAAAATTTCTCATGTGCTGGATCGTCGGATACAAAAAACATACCAATTTGAGCCGCGGTCGCAAATCTGTATTTTTTCAATTGCCTCTGATCATCCAGCCACTCAGAATCGTTTGCAATATTAAAAAAAAAACACCAAATATTTCTGTGATATTTTTCTCAGACATTGAAATCGCTTGCTCACTGAATGCCCGAATAATGACAGATGATCAAAAACAAAATAACCCATTAGTGATAAATTTTCACGGAGATTCAGACCAAAATAAAATTGGAACTTTGACCAATATTCTAGAAAATTTTTCAAAAAATATCGTTTCGGATTGCATGAAAACGGAAATTAATTCTAGATATGGTATCATTTAAAAAATATAAAAAAATCAACTCGCAAGAAAAAGTTATTCTAAAATGAAAGTATTTCAATATAATAGTTGTTTCAGTTTTTGCACCTTCCTTCATAATTTCAATTTTTAGCTAATCAATGTAATAATGGCGCGCATTCAATCAGCATGAAATAGTGATTGCGAAAATATTAAAAAAAATATTAAAATTTGCTTGGTTAAAAAGTTTAACAAGATAATTGAGAAAAATTTTATGAAAAGAGAAAAGATACGCATGGTGCCGTTCGTGAGGTTACTTTTTTTTGCAAAATATTTTTTGCCTATATTTAACTATAGCAAGAATTTTCAAAAATATTTTCGGCGAATTAAGATGAATTTATAAATATGCTTTGGTTAATATTGTCTAGATTTTTTCTGATCAATAATTGACATTATGTTGATTTTTGGATACGTGGATATGACGGTATCTTCAATGAAAGCAATACCAGCAATTAGGTTTTATGCATTTAAAGGTTGATGTGATAATATTTTCTAGAAATGAATCAGTTTTTGACTTCTCAAGGTTACGGCTAAATATACAATTGGAAAAAATAAACGTTCACTCAATTCTCACAACAAATATTTGAGTTTTAAAAACGCCTTATTTTCCCCAGCACATTACTGGAAGCACCCACAATCCCCTTAAGGATCTGGGCTGTCGACTGCATTAAGCTGTTTTCGCCTGGTTTCTTGATAAACTGGCAGATTGTATTCGCAAAAATGTGCTCAACTTAAGGGAAGGGTGGGGTGTTTAAAGACATGCATGAGTGGAACAAAATAGTTTATATATTTCCTAGAAAACCCGTCAATAACAATAATATACTTAAAAGTATGAAAATGATGATTTATGGTCCATGCGTCAGTTTTTAATAAAATTGAACCAATGAACGAAAAGCTTATGATCATATTGTCGCGGAGGATCCGATCACATCCTATCGGATATACGGAAAGAAAAAATTAACATTCTGTACATTGTAAACATCCTGTGAAACTTTGTCTATTATCAAAAAATAAATAATGTTTAACGCTATAGCCAAACTCTCTTGTTCGAAAATTTACATTTTCTTATTTTTTACAGAATTAATTCAGAGTGACCGAAAGATTTTTTCAAAACTTTCTGACATCAGACTCTTTCAAGGCTCTATTTCAACAAAATTCAATTTTATCACAATGATCATATTAAAGTAAAATCACAAAAAAGGCTTTGAACTAACATATTTATTAATGAAGAAGATTTTCCGGAATTGACTTGTTTGTTTTTTTGCAAATTAACTTTGACAGAAATTCTTCAGTATTATCAAAAAAAAAGCTAACAGCGCGCTGCAGCGACTTTGTTCTTTGTTATGTATTTTCGATTCAATAAACTTTTTTTAACGCTCGTTTAAGATGACATTTGAAGCGTAGTGATCTCTGGCTGAATGAGATGAGTTAAAAAATAAGTTAATTTCAAACAAAAAACGAGAGAATTATTTTAAGAAAAAACAAACACATAGTTCGACATAATCTGAACATTTTATCACTAAAATTTGAACATGATTTTCTGAAGATCACGTAGAAGTAATTTTTGGCCAATTTTTAAGCAGCAAAGTTAAATATATTTTGAATCAAAATTATTCCAGAAACTGGCAGTCGGAAGTTTTTGTATAAGAAAGACTTTGGTTGCTAAAATTTTTTCAAAAAGATCTTTTATTAACAACCAAAGTATATTATTAAAATTTCAAAAGCCTTATTTGATTTAAAATTTTAATAATTTCGCTTTAAATTTTATTTTCGTTCATTGTTAGTATTGGCATACTTTTCCTTTAATCACTAACAAGCTGAAAAACAATAAAAAAGTGAAAAACTCTGAAAATGTTTCTTTAACTGGATTTGGAATTTGATGACCAACATTATACACAATATCCTCTGTTTAGTTTCTTAAACAGTAAACTCTGCCATTTTTTCAATCTTCATTAAATGATGCGATTTTCGAATTCTTTTTAAATGATCCAAAAAATGCTATCTCAAAACGTTTTCATACAACGAACCATTTAAATTCTTTCAAATGATAAGTGAGATGGTTAAGAAATAACTATATATTCAAATATAAAGATACATGATAAAATTCGCGAAAATTAGTGAAACGTGTCGTTAAAATCAGTTTTCCAACCTGAACTTTGCAGTAAAGTTTGATAGAATTAAAAACAGTACAAAACTTCAAATAAGATGACAAATATAAAAGTTTATCTGTATTTACTGAGTTATTTCGTTATCACGGTTATTAATAAACCATTATTATATTTGCAACCACAATTTTTGAAAAGTTATATAAAAGTGTTTTTTTTCCAGAATAAGTCATTTATGTCATTTGCTTTCACTTTTCGCATTATAAAATAATCTCTCATCACTTTATGGTGATTTGTATTCAAAATATAAAACGTATAGGTCTCATACGTTTTGAAATAGTCCGTTCACCAGATGCCAAAGGATATTTTTGGCGAGATAGTGGTGCCAAATTAAGACATAAAATGATGCGATAAATTCTTTGACATGGTTGTTGAAAATCGGTTCATGTCCACGAGAATATTCCTAAGTGATTTGAAAGTCGTTTGACCCCCACCTGCCCCGCTGAGATCCCCGAAAGTTTTCCCATACTTTTCAATTTCAAGAATTTTGTGAGTTTCAGAAGTTGCCATCAAAATCGAAATGAATTATTTCGATGGATTTCTTGTTTTATGACGTTAAAGCAGGACTGGACCAGACAATAATATAAAATATTTTTATAAAGGTCACTTTCGCAGGAAATATTTTGTCATTATTTGTTTTGACACTCGCTCCCAGGTGTTGCAAAAAAAGCAATTTTTTCTTATCTCGTGACTGAGACCAATTTGAATCTATAACATATACTTATGGGTAATTGTAAGCGAAAATTTTTTGCATTATTGTTCAGTTATTTGACACCACTGTTTGAATCTCGACACAAACGGACTAGATAACTATTCTTAAAAAACGTTTAAAGGGGACATTTTTGGCGAGAACATATTCAACATCATTTGACACCTAAAACCACTTGTTCGGGTTAAAAAGAAAAAAAATTAGTCCATCTATCTTACTGTTTTCAACAGGTTCTTTAAAATTAGAAAATAATTATCTCGTCAAGGAGTCGGTGACAATAATTTGCTCCTTTTACACATTTTTAAGTAAAGTTATTGAGAAACCTGGCTATAGAAATATTTTCATTTTCTTTCAATTACGTAGAACAACCACTTAGGAGTTGCCAGTACTATTCAGAGCATCTGATACTACACATACTAGTCCGGGATTGTTTCCAGTAGGCGTCCCGAAAAGCACTAAAAGCCTACTCCACCGTTTTTAAAACGTCCATTTCTGACCACTAGATTGCGCAAAACATTTTTTTCTCTGCCGGAATCGTTTTTCTTGGTCAACAACCCCCGTGAGGTCAAAGAATTTGTATCAACTACTTTAGTTCTCTCGTGAGTTTACCGCTGCGCACCTAAACATACTTGTTTGTGTTATTTAATCATTAAGATGCACGAACCTGATAAAACATCGCGGTGTAAGAGAAGGTTAACTATCCGTACGATTTTATGTCTGATTCAGGCATACGGATTTCTCTACTTTGGTATATTAATTTTGATACTACATGTTTGTATCATAGTCAATACTGCCTGATAA
>SCLH01000704.1:314771-331716 GCA_004367855.1 Oikopleura vanhoeffeni | reverse complement strand
TATTCAGAGCAATCTGATACTACAAACCTACTAGCGCGATTGTTCCACGTAGGCGTCCGAAAAGCCACTAAAACCTACTCACCATTCAAGCCATGCCAAAAAGCCTAACTCCTCTTTGAAAATATGCAGAAAATTCATTATGCATCAATTCACTGAAAGCCTTTCATAATCATTAAGTTAAAAATGACTTTTCACGTATTTCGCTCCGAAGTCTCAGATCATACTTGTGAATTCTGTTTCATGAGATGTAGAACAACTCATACAAATCTTTACAAAATAAGTGCAACTAAATAAACGATCTAAACTTTTTTGTAAAAATCATGGAATCTATGTTTAGGTAAATTTTTTTTCTTTAAAAACCTACTATATTCTGAAAAAAAATTTACGGAAAAATCCCAATTGTCTCACCCACCCTTAATTTGGCGCGCGGTTACCTAATTATGTGAAATTTGAGATTCAATCTTCTTTCGATCCCACAAAAAAAATAAGTATCACAAAATTAGAAATTTATTCTCGAATGCAAGCATAAAGCAATTTAGCTCAAATTCTCAAATGCTCTTTTTAAAATCATCAGAACCGCAGCGGCAAATTTCTTTCTTTTAAACCAACTGATACCAACAAAAACTGAAAGAATAAATCTGCGAGCAGAATTCGAAGGCAAAAAAATACAAAATTTAAAACATTCCGATTTTTACCCGTCGAACAATACGGTAAATCACTGTTAAAATTACCGGTTCGTCCTTTTCGTTAGAGGTCCGTATAAGGTCCAGCAAATACGTTTCTTCGTCGTTTCAATGAAAAACGTTACATCTTAAAATAACGAAACTATCTGAGAACTCCTGGAGAAAAAAACTAAGTAAAAATTAGAGTCTAGTCTTTGCATAAATATTCGACCGAACCTTTTTTCACAAATTCTTACCCACAAAGAAAATTCCGAAATTTTTATATTCAAAAATCGGCAAACTTTTTTATTGCTGGACGCTCTCACTTCTGAAAATCAGTGTCAATGGATTTTCAATCTAAACCAAATTCTCTCTAAAAGTTTTTAAAACTCATTTCTGACCACTAGATGCGAAAAACTTTTTTTCTCTGCCCGGAATCGTTTTTCTTGGTCAACAACCCCCGTGAGGTCAAAGAATTTGTATCAACTACTTTAGTTCTCTCGTGAGTTTACCGCTGCGCACCCTAACATACTTGTTGTGTTATTTAAATCATTAGATGCACGACTGAAAAACATGCGTTTAAGATAAGTTTACTTTCCCAGTCAAGAAATCCTCGAAAATCAACGTTAAGTTATGAATATACATTTCGCGATTATTCGCAGCGCAATAACACGAAAAACTTTTGCTCAAAGATTTTTCATAACTTAATATTTGTGGTCAAAAACTCAATTTCTATTTCAAAGCCTCACAAAATTTTTGATCTGCTCGCTTGTTTTAATTACCTTAAAAGTCCGCTATGATTTCTGATACCAGACTCAAAAAAAACTAAAATTTTGCCCTTATTTGACATACCGTCTCGAAGGTGCATTCACTAGAAATAACATTTTCGCACACTTTTTCGCATCGCGCTGATTGCTGATTGCCAAGCCCCGACTCGTGATTGGCCAAAAAATAATTAAGACTTAGAATTCTTCTCGTTTGCTATTGCAGCGAGAACAAGAAATAATACAAACTTAAAAAAAAAAATAATACCAATTCAGTGTAAATTATTTAAGACATGCTCAAATTCTATATAATCATATTATTAATCCTTTTTCAAGCTTTTTTCTTTCCTCCTAGCGCAGTTGGGACCGCAATCCGTAAACCGGCCATCTTTTATGGGGATCTTTTCTCAAAAAATTTAAGTGGGAAAACCGGATTTTTCCTATCGAGGAATGCAAAAAATCAAAAAAGATACTAAATCAGTATATCTGTAAAGAAATTTAATTTGTGTATTTAAGGAGTAGTGTTAAGGGTGAGCCTCGCATTTAAGTTTTCAATCTTATTGTCCCCAATACTAATCATAACCAATATAACGTCTATACTATTTTAACAAAATTCTTGCATCCTAAAAATTAGACAGGTGACGTGGCTCTTCATCAGTAACCATGGTTATAAAAGTTATAAATTATTATTGCAAAAGTATCTCCTCCCGAGTTTAAAGTAGAACAATGATCGTGACTTAATAACCGACAAACGAGTAATAAGAATTGCTGCTATAATTCCACCCGAAGTATTTCTTTGCTAAACCGTCGGGCCCGCAGAACTCTATAGCTTCTTACTTATAGTAAAATTAGTCAATTTAAATAAATTAGATTCAATATATATCATATTACATCGGGTTTTTTTGTGCTTATGCAAATTGATGGGTTGCAATGGAAATATTTCGAAAATTTAACTTGTAGATCGCGAAATAAAACAGACTCATTTTTCAATCTAATCCCTCAAAATGACCGCATGGGGATTTTGAAACAATAAGACCTTTTAAAATCATAGTCTCAATTTCTTTCATTTTGCTCAGTGTCTTTCATCGTAGGCGAAAAACCAATTTGAGAAGAAAAACTTTCTTTAAAATCACCCACAGCGTGGCTGAGTTTGAAAGTTCAAAAAAATCGAAAAAGTTGCTGTATAAAAAATCTCCGCGTTATTATATTGACAAGTATAGGTTTTCAAATCGTGTAGGTTTCCCTAGGGCATTTCTCAATTTAAATCACCCAGGGCTCACAGGAGGTGTGAGTCAAAATTTCGAATATCAAATTGGACGTTGAAAATTCTCAAATGACAAAAAATTTCACCACATGGCAAATCGTCACCAGAGATCACGGAAAAGACCCCTAAAAAATTAAAAAAAATTGTTCCAACAATGACGCAAGGGCAAAATCATAAATCATTAAAAAAATCACTTGAAAAAGGATATCAAGCCAGCGTACGTTATAATCTAATACGACAAGCTGTAGTTTCAGAATCCTTAGGTTTGCCTAGAACTTGTATCTCAAAAAATTCTAAAATTCGACTCCAGGTCTCACAGAGGTGTAATTCAAATTTTGAGCGAGTATCAAATTTGACGTCGAAAGTCCCAAATTGACCAAACATTTACCACAGCCAAAAATTGTTCACCAGATATCACTAAAATACCGCCAAGAATGAAAAAAAAAAACTATCTACAAAATGGACGCTTTTCTTGTCTATTTTGTTCGATTTTGCGCTCTTGCTCACTTGTGGATATTTTCCAATTTTTCAGGTCATTTTTCGTGAATCCGGGTACATTCCATGTGGTGAAAATTTTTGGTTCAATTTGAGACATTGTCGACGGTCCAAAATTTGATAACCTTCGAAAAATTTGGAAACTCACACCCTTCCTGTGAGACCATGGGTCGGGAATTTCAAAAAAAATTGAGGGGAAAAAATGCCCCTAGGGAAACCTACCAACGGAAGCTGAAAAAACCACCTTAAATAACTTTGTCCAAAAAATTTATAATAAACAACCCGCGGGAAAAATTTTTTATTACCAGCACCAATTCTTTCGATTTTTTGAAACTTTTCAAAAGCCTCCCAAGCCACCCTCGATCAATCTCCTCTCTCCAATCTACATAATATCACTATCTCACAAAAGAAAATTTTCTCTTCAAAATTGGATTTCGCTACATAAAACACACTGAGCACAAATGAAGAAATCTGAACTATCGATTTCAAAAAATCTTCGTATTCAAAACCACATGATCTTCTCTCTTCTCTGCGTGTGACATGTTATCAAAAGCCAATACAGGTTCAATTAGGATTTTAACAAATTATTCATCTTTTATGAACATAAATAATTGGCCGTGATGAAGAAAAAAGTCAGATTTTCGTCTATTGATAATACTCTTGTGTTATTGAAAGCGATAAAGGTTTATTTCTTGAAAAATTGTACTGTTACTCACATTAATAACACAGAAAAATAAATTAGCGACAATTTTGATAGATCACTCAGTCGACGATGATTTCATAATGTATAAGTGTCGTAAAACATGCTTAAAGTCGATCCGGTCCTACACGTCCATACGGGCAGCTGATAGTTAAAAAATAATAAATAAATTGCAGTGTTTACTTTTGTGCCGGAAAACTGATTATTATTTGACTTTGAATCTTAATTGCAATTTATTTATTTCAGATCTGAAAGTCACCTATTATTTTGAGTTATTAAAGTTTCGTCAGTTGATAAAACTGTGCAAACCGTATTATTATCCTGAGACCATTGCACGATCAGCCATATTTGTATTAAAATAATGGACGATATGCTTCCCGCTATTTAAAAGATTAAAACTCGCAATTATACAGGATTTTTTTTCATTAACCTTTTTTTCGGCCAGATAGACAGCAAAAGGCAGAAGTGGACACGTACGATATCAGACTGGCCAAAACAGGCCAATCTTCAATCAAGCCTTATCAAATTCAAGAAGTCAATGAGCGCGCGCGTCTGAAAATAAGTTTTATTAACCCTTGGAGGCTCCGGACTATTTTCAAAAAAACGCTGTAGATTAAATACCAGAAATTGCAGGTTGCTTCTGAATGATTCACTTTTTAGGAATAAATTTTCTGAAACTGCTGCATTTTCAATTTTAGTCCTGGCGGCTCTAAGTAAATTTTTATTTCTTAAAAAGTGATTTCGATAAATTGCGTAGGTTAGGTTCGTTTTGCGGAAAACACTTTTAGATTAAAGACCGAAAATTTCAGGTGATTTCTGAGGAAGTCACTTTTTAGAAAATCCAATTCCTAATCTCTTCTTTTATTTGTTTTTGTTCTGACGTCTCCCATTTGCTCACAATAAAATTACGTAGGTTGAAGAACAATTTTTAAATTTCACTTTTCTATAAGGTTAATAAAGTCGAAATGTGAATAACATACTATTAAAGTTTAAGTCTATCCTTAATCTCGAGGACTAGAGAACAATAAAGTTGCCAGCACTTTTACTTTGCCGGTAATGAGCGCTCAAAGTCGGACCGAAAAATCGGCTTTGGAGCCTCCAAGGGTTAAACATAAATTTGAACATAGTTTAGAACAATTTATTTCTCAAGCATTTGCGTTGTGGGGTTTTATAAACTGTAAAATTAGTACCTTTTTAATTTGGTCAGATTGTATAGGAATTATAACTAAGAAAAAACTGTTATTTTTCACTAAGGCCAGAATTTGCAGATTTTAAGTGATGAATATCCCCTATTCACACTTTTCTTAATATCCCGGCCCTGATAAGGAAACGTAGTGTGTTAAAAAGTAGTATGGCCGGGATATTAACAAAAGTGTGAATAGGGGATATACAAATTGTTTAGAAATTGAGTTGATCAAATCTTTACTCACTATTCAGTTTTAAACTCATTAAAAAAATAAACAATTAATTCAAAATACGCATTCAAGTTTATTTTTAATCTGAGATGACAGACGTATTCCTCAAGCGTCATTCAAATCCTCGGTGTCTTGCAAAAAAAGTTTCACATTCATACAAAATAATCATGATTTGTTAATGCTGGTTCACATGTGTTTATCTCATCAAAACAGTTTATATGCTTGAGAACATTAATTTGGCACAAATAACTTTTCAGTGTTGAAATCTTATTATTGTCTATTGATGAGACTTTTATGTGTTTTAAAGAGATACAGATTTTTCTTGCAAGAATCAGTACTGTTATAAGATACTGAACTCACAAAAATAACGCAGAAGTGAGCAAAATTGTGATCGTTCACTTAGTCGACGATGATCATATTATGTAAAAGAGTCGTGAAAAATGCTTTGAGTCGATCTTGTCCTACAGGTCCGTACGGGCGGCAGAGAGTTAAAAAATCAGCATTTTTTGTGCTGGAAAACTGATGACGATTATTTGACTTTGAATCTTAATCGCAATTTTCTTCAAATCTGAAACTCACCTATAATTTCGAGTAATTTTAATTTCGTGAGTCAATGATTTGGCAAACAATATAATTATCCTGAGACCATTGCGCGATCAGTCATATTATTAAAGAAATAATTGACGATATGCTATCCGCAATTTTAAATATTAAAATCTTAATTATACAGGCATAGTTTAAGCGGGAAGAAAGCAATATGCAAAAGTGAACAAATACAGTGTTTCCTTGATTATGTCTCTTTGGAATATGACCAAAAAGGAGAGGCAAAGCTAGTAAGGTGGGCTATTGCTGATCACAAGCTAGGAGGCGAAAGCTAGTAACAGACTGAATCGGAGTAAAGTCAGACTTGAACAAACTTTTATTAAAATTCGAGTACAGTTCTCGTTTTTGTTTTTTTTCACTTTCCAAATCAAAAAATTCTATCTGATAATTTTCTGAAAAGCGAAGGGACTTAAACTTTCGAAACAAATTTAGATAGTGACTGAAATGAAAAACAAACAAATTCAAAATCAAAGAATGGTGAATTTACAAAAGCGATCAAGCATCAGACGAATTTAGCAGAGAAGGGAGCAAATTCTTTAGCAAGCAAAGCTTTCCAACGATAAAGAAAAGACAAAAAACCGAGTGTGACTTCAACAGAAAAAATTCAAAAACGCGATGAAATTATGGCGAAAATTTCACTTAACCCACATACTCAGCGCTGGCCATATCTGGCCAAAGTGACTTGCGATCTCTATTTTTAATCAGTTAACTTTTTCCGAGAAAATTTATATTTAAAATGATCGGTGTTTTTGAAATTCTTTATCTTTTGGCTTATTTATCTTTTCTCTATCTTTTGTAGTTCTTGAGATAAAGCAATGTTGTCGACCCGGAATCGGGGCCCTGAAAAAATTCAAATGAGATTTGAACTTGAAAAAATTAAAAAAAATAGATTTTATGAACTTTGCCACCGTGATTAAAGGTATTTATGGTGCTCGGAAAAGAAGACTGGTTAATATAAACGCAAACCTTCTGAACAAAAATATTGAATTTGTACATGATGATTATGAAGATAAATATGTACAGCTATAACTTTGTGAAGAAAGTCCTAGGCTCGTCGAATCCTGAAAATATACATTTGACTGAATTGTTTGTCAAAGCTTTTGACGATGCAAATATCGATATTGCAAAGTGTAACCGCATTTTTACCAGCTGATCGGCTTATTCTCTGACTCGGCTAATTCTGAAAATCCAGTAAAAAATATATGATTTCAAAAAAAATTATTAAGTATTATGAAAAACTGTTGATTTTTTCAATAAAATTAAGAAAAATAATAATTCTCATAATTTATAAGAGGGGGCAATACCTAGCTTTAGGCGTTCGAAAATCAAATATGCTCAAAAAAGGGAGCATTATCTAATCAGGGGGCAGGCAATATATAGAGGAGCAAAATTTAGAAAACTACTGTACGGTATCAGACTGACCGCGTCTGAAAATATCTTTAATTTAAAACAAATTTGAAAACAGTTCAGAAAAAAATATTTTTGGCGCATTTGCGTTGCGATAAATCTAAATAATAAAATATTGGTAGCAGATTTACTTGGTCAGATTGCGAAGGATTTCCTTCTAAGATAATGTTGTTTTCTTCACCCAGGCTAGCATTTGCAGACTAAAGGAAATAAATATAAACATTTTTAGATGATGCGCCAAAAAAATTTATAGTTATTATTAACTTTTCAACTTCTTTATAAATATATTTTATAATTCATTTTAAAAAACGTGACAGAAGTGTTTTAAAAAGAACATTCAAGTCCTGGGTTACCTACAAAATAGTCTCACATTCACACAAATGTTAAACCAAAACAGTTTATATTTTTGCAAACATAAATTGAGCAAAAAAGTAATTTTTCAGTTTAGAAATCAGGCACGCTTTATTATCGACTTCTTCAACTTCTGACTTAGTCCGACAAAAATAAAATAAGAAAAGTTCAGATCTAAACCAGGCTACCAAATAAGCAATCTATTTGGCTTATTTCTGTCATTATTCCTAAAACCGTTTTCTTATCTTTTGCTATAAAAATAGATGAAAAAAAGATAAAAGCAATCCTTTTTTGAAGTCTGACATGAATTTATTTGATCTCAACAAATTTTTAACTCCACAAATAAAAATCGACTGAATTGAGCACGGAGCTGTCATTTGGCCGACCCTTCATACTAATGGCTGTCACAGTCTGGTACAGGCCTGACAAAAGCCAACCAATTTTGTTGAAAAATTAATTTTGAAAGCTTGGCTTTGGCTTGGCTTGATCAAGCCAAGCCAAAGTCAAGCCAAGCTAAAGAATCAAGCCAGCTGTGGCCAGGCCTGGTCTGGTATGTCAACATTTTGTACCGAAAACATCAGAAAAAAAATAAAATTGTACGAGAATTAATGACATGTCTATGAAAAATGTCATGACATATTCTTCTATGACATGAGATCTTTCGAAAAACTGAAAAGTTTTTTTCAGAACACGCTTTACTCACAAGAGTAACGATTGACATGTATCGACTGATTATTTTGTGTTAAAATACAGTCACTAAAGCAGAATTTTTCGGGGATCAAAACTTTCATTTTTGTAGATTGAATCCGATCCTTTTCAACCCGTTGGCCTTTGAGGTGGGTGTGCCGACATTCAAAATATCAGCAAAACATAGACTTAAAATTCTAAAAAAATAAAGTTTGTTTATTTAAACTCAGATACCACAAGACCACCACATACCATATCGATCATTATGCCTGGGTAACTATAAAAACTTAAATTAAGAATGTCGGTGCTCGTCGGAGAACAATTTCTCAACTTGTTCTTGCTTGAGTCTAGTACGCTGCGTGTTATGCGTCTCGAGTTGGTGGGGGTGAAATCAAGCAATCATAGTGTAGTGCGAGAAGCGTACACTCAATACAATTCAATGCACTAGAGAGTCAAGTAGTCAAAGTCATTAGAAAAGTCAATCATTTTTTGTTAGCAGAAAATAGAAATTTCTAGATTATCAAAACGTCGAACTATCCATTTTTTTAACAAAATAGTTAGTTTTATAATAAATTAAATTTTTTATAAGAATAAAACTTTTATTAGACACGAGAAAAGTCAAAAATTATTTAGCGAGTACGTCAAATTTTGAATTTTTGATCCCGATCGGGAATGATAAATCATCTTATCGTTAAATAGAAATTTTACACAAACTAAATGTAAACTAAGTTGATGAGAAGGCAATGTGAATTAAGGAATTTCAAAAGTCAAAAATAAATAGCTATTTTAGGTTACTCAGTTAAATAAAAAAAAAATAAGCGATTGAACCAAAAGTCGGCATCAGGAATCGGTAGACTCTGCTCTAGTCTGCTTTATTTCACTCTTTCAAGTCGTTTTCAGAGCACATCAGGTGAAATTTTTTAGCTTTAACCCCTAGGCAACTCTTATAAGAGTGACGCAGCGTCACTCACACTTAGTCCGAGATTGGCATGAGATACCAGCAAAAAAGCATGAAAATGTTTTAGAGCAGTGCAAACGATTTCATAAAATTAATTTTATTAATTTATTTATCTAGGTCAATTTGGGTACGGAAAGCACGGGCGTGCCTGGCGTACCCAAATTGGTCTCAATGAAAAATATGTTGTGAAACGCAACCTCATGATTATGCGTCATAAGGGTGGTTGAGGAATTTCACCGATTGCACTGGACACAGTGATAGCATAACTATGTCGCATAAATAGGTCAGTACCGTGAGACTTATCTGCAAAACGAAACCCCTCAGTACAGATTATTTTAGTTTTTGCAACGCGATAGGCTGATAACAACAAAAAAAACAATAATAAATCCTTTATAGTGCGTTTCAAAGCCCGAACAAGTTAGTTTTTTCATACTCAAAATTGTGACAACTTGAAGGCTTCAAAAATGTTGTCTTGTTCAGAATCATTCTTTTTCAGAACTTTTAACCTCATTTAAGAATCTGTACTGAGAGTTTTGTTTTGCAGATAAGTCTCCCGGTACTGACCCTACTTATGCGGTCTATCACTGTGCTTCAGTGCATTCGGTGAAATTCCTCAACCACCCTGATGACGCATAATCATGACGTTGCGCTTTTCACAACATATTTTCAATTCAGACCAATTTGGGTAGGCCTGTGCTCTCCGTACCCAAATTGACCTAGATAAAAATTTAAAGCAGACCAATTTAGGTACGGAAAGCACCATTCTGTAAAGAAGTAAGCTTTTTTTAAGATTTTACGCCCTAACCTGGTCAAAAACGTAGGCGACGCCCACTAGGCTTGTTAATCTTTTCACGTTATGCGTAATGTACTCAATTTTTTTTAAAAATGACCAAAAAATCTTCTCCGAGTTCGATAAAATCTTCAGTTTCTTGCAAATTTGGCTCGATTTCTTCGAATAAATTACTTTCAAATTGCTGTTCAGAAGGTTGCGGCCGATACAATGACCCTGAGTAAATTTAAATTGATATAGTAGTTCATAATCTCTGGAACACATTTTACTTTTGACTTTTTTTATAGCATGTTCAACCAACCGGTAAATTGAGTTAACCGCGAGCAGAATTTATTTTTTGAAGGTTATTTTTTTCGCCTTATTTCAAAACAAGGTCATTTTCGGAATGTAACAAGCCCAAGGGGTGATGAGCAAGATGTTTCAAGCATTTTTTGAATTTTGCTTTAAATCGACAAAAAAATGCGCAAAATCAAAAATTTTGAATATGAAAGTGAGAATTAGAGAATTTTAATGTCACCAAATATTCCTTGGGTACGGTTTGCTGGAAACGATATTAGCAAATATAGTCTGATTTTGAAAACAGCGGATCCTAGAAAGGAAATAAACTTTTTCATCAAAATTATTTTTTGATCTCTAGCACCGTTTCTGTTCAAAATCAGACTATAGTTGCTTATATCGTTTCTAGCAAACCGTACCAAAGAAATCTTTTGGTGGCATTTAAATTGTCTAATTCTCACTTTCATATTCAAAATATTTGATTTCGCGCACTTTTTTGTCGATTTACAGCGAAAATCAGGATTTGATCGAGATCCCGAGTGTTTAAACATTTTCCGTGGTAAAAAATTACTGTCGTATTTGTCTAAGCGGAGTTTTTTAAAAATTTTCGCACACAGACAAATTTTGGTCTCAAAAATCGATTAGTGGAGCTAGAGAGCTGTAATTATAAGCCAAATTTTTAGAATGAACAGCCGCTACTGTTTGAATTTAAACTATATAAAAACAAATTCAGCGGAGTTTTTTGATAAAAACTCGGACTCTGTTATATTCTAAAGGTGGTTTTTTAAGTACACCGTTAGTTTTCGGCGTTCAGGTATTTTGAAAGCCCATGACACCGTATATCAGCGGACGTAAAATTTGTTTCCGCGTATTCCAGCAGATTTAAATTTCTGCGTGGGTGGAGAATTATGGCGGGTGTATAAAACGCCAACCAAACGCCACGGGCGCGTGCGATTGCCGAATTTTGAAAAATGGAACCTTAATCTCAAAGTTCAGATTTTAAATCCCCACTAGGACTAACTGCCGTTTTGAGAGTTCAAAAATCTCTGATAGAATAATTTTATAAAAATAAATAGTTTTATAAGGGGCGAATTGTCAGATAGTTTTTGCCAACCAAATGAAATATGCGGACAAGACCAAATCGACCAAAAAATACAATGAAGAGGGTTTAAAACCCTCTAAGGCCCAAATGTTTTACCACTTGATTTATTATTTATTATTGTTTATTTGCAATCTAAGGGTGCAGATTGGCTACACAGTTAGGCAAGTATAAGTGCACAAGCCTTCATAGTATGTCGTTAATTTTTTGGGAAGTAAATATAATTCCTAAAACAAACTTAATTCACTATTAAATAAGAAAAGGAAAAATTATACACACTTTAAGAAATTTCACTACAATATTGATAGTTACTGTTTCTTGAAATGTGTATCATGAGAAATGAAGATTAACATGTTTTAATGTAGAGTAATTCTACTAATTCCTTAGACTGGTTTTATAGGAAAAAAATTAAAAAAACAAACGCATTGAAACTTTAAAATAGATTTTCAAAACGTTCTCGAACAGCACATTTTTTTGCTCTCTAAAAATTGAATTTTCTCTATTTTTATCAATGTTTGAAAACCCAACGATTTTTAAATCATATAATAAATTGATATTATGACTGCAGACAAGTTGTTTTCCGAATGTTTTGTATTGTGTGACATAATTTATGTCGGATGTTAGTATTTGAGCAGTTGCGATCAAATAAACAAAACGGAGAAGTTTAAAAAACAAACCATTGGTTACAGAAAATTTAATATAATTCCTGAATTAATAATCTATATTTTTGGTGAATTTAAGAAATGTTCCGTCCACGAATGTTTTTCAAACGTGTTTCCTCCCGGCTGGCCCTGCATGATTATTGCCAAATGTTTTTCAAACCAAATGGTAGATATCTGAATTAATCGACTTAATTTCAACATTTTTATGGCCAAATTGTTTTCAAACAAAATAGTAGAAATCTGATTTTATCGACTTAATTTTTTCTCAATCTTCGTATCGTTCAGTCTATAAATGTTTTTAAAAGTGTAGCCTCCCGGCGGGCCTTGCCGGGGGCTGTAACATGTTTAAAGCAAAAATATATGAAAAAAATTGAATGATATTTTTGAAAAGTATTGCCATCCTGGCGTGCTGCCGGGTGCTTTCCGTTTCTAATTATTTTGTGCCAATTAGATTTCATAATGAATAATATTTTGAAAAAGTATTGGGTCCCGGCGGGCCTTACCGGGCCCTACGGGGGCTGTAACCTGTTTAATTGATTAACAAAATATATTGTGTACACTTGTGGCATGGCAAAACTTCTCGGAAAGTATGGTTATTGTTAAAAAAATAGGTCGTTTTCCTGCGGAACACAACCCTATTTTTAACTATAACCCTAGCCTTTCCCAAGAAACAGCTTTGCGTCGTATAACCGTGTACACTGGACACGAGTTACCTACCCTAATTCTAACCCTTTCAAGATAGGATTGTATTTTGTGTACATAAAAACATTGTGTACACTTGGGGCATAGCAAAACTTTTTGTCGGAAAAAAACTAGGGTTAGTGCAAGAAGAATAAGGTTCCTACGGAACCCTCCTATTCTCACTCCAACCCTTTTTTTTTCTTGACAAACAGTTTTGCATCGTTTTGTACTGTGAGTCACAGTCTGTGACCCTGAAAGACGACTTTATTTGTTTCTCTTATATAATTTAATGTCTTTATTGCCAGATGATCCCTCCGTTGTCGGCCAATGATATCGCCGATCCAAGCACGCTCAAAACTTTTGACGATGGAAACCCCTTTGAAAACCAGAAAAATTTGGTCAGTTATAACTTATAAGGTCATATTCTGGTTTATCCCCTGAATATTTTTCGTCGGTCGTTTTCAATTTTTCACCAAACTTTTTCAATATTAGCCTAGAATGAAAAACAAAATATCTATCGACTGAAACCCCCTTAAAACTACTCATTCTTGGGTAGGCATTCCACCTGATTAAGCTTTTTGGAAATCAAGTCTTTCCCCTGCGATAGTTTATAGCAGCTGCGCTGCTATCGTGGTTGGCGTTTTATACACCCGCCGAGAATTATAGCAGGATTTCGAGAATCCGTTTTTCTAAAGTTGCTCTGATTGGGCCCAAACTTTGCATGTAGAATAATTACTGCACCAAAACTTTGAATCTGATATCAGATTTTATGGTTGACGTCATTGTAAGTCATTTTTGGGTCACTTTAGATGACGTCATAAAAACTCTTCATAACTTAAACAAACAAGGTAACTTTATAAAGACGCGGACTAGGGGTTAATTTCAAACAGGGCATTCAAATCTGATACCAGAATACACTTATAAGAAGATTATGAGTCAATTTGGAGACTTATTATGTAGAAGATAGAGAAATGACGTCATTGATGAAATCTGATTCGAACTCCTGGTACCATAATCAGTCTACATGCCAAGTTAGGGCCCAATCAGAAGAACTTTGGGAAAAAGTATTCTCGAAATCCTGCTATAATCTTCCACCAAGGCAGAAATTTCGAAATTTTAATCAGCCGGAATACGCGGAATAAAATTCGTCGTCCGAGAATATATGGTTTCATGAGGTTTCGAAATACCTGAACGCCGGAAACTGACGGTGAACGTAAAAAAGTAACCACCTATGGAGTTCAGGATGGCCGCGGTCTGGAGCATTAAAAATTCTAGAAAGCCCTAATGTAAAAATTTTTCGTAGATAATTTTGATATTTTCTTGAAAAAAATTGCTCAAAAGTCGTTTTGGCCCCGGAAATGAATTCCTCGAATACAGTTATTTCATTTTTAATATTTCTAAATTCAATTTACAAATGCTAGTTTTCCGGAGTTAAATATGGGAAAAATCACTGATTTTTCGAGTGAATCTAAATTGGAATAAAATTTTGGCAAAAGTTTAAAAATATGATCCAAAAATAAAATTTTCTGTAAAGAAGAATTAAAAAAAAAGTTTCCTAAAAAAGAAATAGAAAGTTAAGGAGGTTGCAGTGTCTCCATATTATCTTTTGATCCAGGAAAAATAAGACCATAATTAATGGTAAACTGAGTTAACCAAAGTCAATTATATTCTAAAAAATTTGAAAAAAAAAAATTTCGAAAATTTTCTGAGTAATTTCAATTAAGAAAATGTAATTTTGTTGAATCAAAAAGAAAATTTGTATGGTGTTTATGACTATAACAACCACGGATATTTCGAAAATGATATCCAAAAAATCAACGATTCTGGGAACGGCAAGATTAAATTTTTTTTTGTAAATTGAGCTCAGGCGCGCCCCTTGTCAAAATTTATTTCACAAAAATAAAAGTTATAAGAAATTTCTAGATCGACAATGGTACCTTTCATTCCAAATCCTCTTTTATTAAACCGCTAATTTCAACCCCCGAAAAACCTACTTTTCTTTAAAAAAATCAAAAACCATAAAAAACTTTTATAAGTTAACAAAACTTGGCACAAAATTCTTCACAAAATAGGTTATCAAAAAGTATTACAATTGACGTCTTTTTTTAGTTATGTCTGAATTGTAGCATTGAATAGATTGAAAAACTAGACATAGGATGAAGTTGTATGATAGCTCATTATGAGAGCTCAGTATGAGAGCTGGTACTTGAATATATTTTTTGGGGTCAAATTTTGAAATATGACCCCATTTTGGATCATATTACAAAATGACTCATTTAGAGTCATGTTCAATATCAAATGAAAGATAATTAAAAGATCATTTCAAATCTGCAAAAATAATTTTCCAGAAATGTTATATGACCCCACAATAACAGAAACAAGGTGTATGGCAAATTGCTAATTTCATGAGAATCGCAAGAAGCTTGTTTTTGCATGATTAGCCTTTAAATTATTCGGCGAATATTTTTGGAATAAAATTTTAAGCTTCAAAAACTATCCTAGATCCGAAGTTTTCAAATTCATAGAACCTTTTTAACGGGTGCTCATTTTTTGCTCGGGAAGCCTAGTCATGTTCAATATCAAATGAAAGATAGTTAACATGATCCTAAAAAGTGGATTTTGTGATTTAACCCTAATTGGCGTCATATTTCAAAATTTGACTAAGCTAATATTCTCATATTTTTTAACGCATATCGTGAAAAAAAAAGAAGATATGACATAGCATCCAAATTATTTTTCAGTTGATATCGATCATGATGCCCGAGTAACTAAAATCTCTTATTTTCTAGTCTTTTAAAAGGAAAATGAGAGATGTTTTGAAAAAATGGTCCGATTCGGACAAATTTTTCTCGATCGTTTTCAATATAAGTGGTCATTTTGAGATATCTAAGAACTTAATGAGATGAGTCATTTCCGAAGGCCAAAATGTGAACGGTTTGGAGTCCACACCGTGGACACACTATTAACTACTGCTAAGCTCTTTGGTTGGGAACAAAATGATTCTAGAACGCCTAAGGGGACTTTTTGAACATAGAATTATTGATTTATAATTGATTTATTATTGATTTATGATGGTTGTAAAAGGGTAATCCCTGGCCGGATTAGATATTCCCATCCCCATTTTTTGCCTATCTTTTGCCTAGATTTTAACTAAAAATGTCTAAATTATTTTTAAAATATCTTTTTTCCAACCTCAGTTGATCTTGAACATAAATATTAACTGAGAGAACTTATCTGTCTTAATGATTGTGTCAGTGATTGTCTTAGTGAGTACGCACCGATCAACTTTGGCGCTCCCAATAGCGCGCACCTTTGCCTATATGTTCATACCAAAGATAATCAATTGGACAACGTTAGTGGGATTCGAATATGCGCTTTGGAGATCGCCCTCATTTTCAAGATCCACTCAGGTTGGAAAACGGATATAAACGCTGAGAAATAAATCTGATTCACAAATTCATGTCAATAATTTTTTAAGAAAATTTGACTTAATGCGCACCTGCGCTCAGAATAATTTGAAAACATTTGTGAAATCTCGATTTAAAATTTTAACGATGGTTTTTAATTCACCATATTAAAACCCAGAATATAGATACTTTAGCTGTTTAATTTAACATTTCTTTTATTTTTTCGAGATTTTTTATATTTAATTTCAGTTAAATAGGTCACAATAAGTTGAGAGTGAAAATTTAAAGGTTGACGCCCGTATCAATCAATTTTTCAACTTTCATTTTTATGTCATCGTCAGAAGTAAATGTGTGTTCAAGCTNCAACTTATTTTTGTCCGTATTTTCAGAGAAAAACATTTTAAAAATAATCTGGAACATTTCATGTCCGAGTCTCTAAATGCGACCAGTACTCCCTTAAACTTCAAAATATCGTTTTGACGAAGGCCAACTTTCTCATCAGTGTTTTACTGGCTTTCTTTTGAACCTAGTTTCGGAAAGAAACTCGTCATAATATCTTACATACATGTAAGTTCTTGTATGTTCTGAGGAATACCTGATAAAAATTTGAGCCATTTTTTAAATATATCCTCGGAGGAGATAGATTTTGAACTCTGAAATTGTAAAAAATCGTCGGTTATTTGGCGTTCTAGAATTGTTCAGTCGCTGAAACAAACAAAGCTTG
>SCLH01000704.1:210835-298241 GCA_004367855.1 Oikopleura vanhoeffeni | reverse complement strand
AGATTTCAGGAAAATTTTAAGTAATTTTAAAATTATTTCGGCACTTAATTGAAGAACGTAAATTACGTTTTCGTTACGTAATCTTCAAAGCGAAAATGTTTTTTATCTTTTGTTAACGAAATTGTTAAAAATTTCATGCTTGTTCTATGGTTGTGGGGATATTTAGAACAAAATATGATATAAAAGGTCTGNGTTTGTCACTCAAGTGCAATAATGAGATGAAATTAAACCTTAATTTATATTTGCAATTACCTCATATAAAATTTCAAATGATTTTCTATCGGTCTGTTTCAACATAATTACATGTTTTATACAAAATTCTCTAGTAAAATGTCTCTTAAATTTGTTGTGAAAGATATTTTGTTGTGAATATGTGATATCTTTCATGCGTAGGCGTCTCATGTAATCATTTTTTTCCAAAGTGTTGACTTTTAGAAATGCTCTAATTAAACCGGAGGCCATACTGTAATGCATTTAAAGTCTTTGAAATTCGTTACAATTCTTGTAAGAGGTCTTCCGCATGATTTGAGTACTTTTGAAAAAAAAATATATAGTACCAATATACAGTAGTTTGAAAAAGTACTCAAATTACGTCAAAAAAATGCCAGGGTCAACTTCAAACGTTTTTAAGACTTTTTTTCATTACATGAAAGTCTGAATAAAATCACGTGACGAAGTAATCCAAAAATAAGGTTTAAAATATGTCATAAATAAATCCTTATTTCTCGAAAAATGAGATCACGTGACGTGTTTGGAAAATATTATTATGTTCTAAACTCTTGAATTAGGTGTTTATTGGCCCAAAAAAATTTTCGGCGTTACTTGATCACTATTTGTTTACTTTCACCAAAACCTTATTTCCTCATTTGAAGGTCACGTGATCGCTTTTGGACTTTGGTGTGATGGGAAAACAGTCTTAAAAACTTCTAAAGAACCACTTCACTTCTTTCAAAAATTGATTTAAGCAATTTTTGGAAAAAAACAGTACTATTTTTACCAACCTTATTCCTTAAATATACGGTCACGTGATCATTTTCGGGCTTTGATGTAATGGAAAAAATGTCTTAGAATTTTTTTTTGATCACGATGATAGGTTTAATTTTGTGATTTAATAAATTTTTGCAAAAAATAAGTACTGTAATACAGTAAAAATTTTCAAAAAAAAACGCAAAAACGTCATTTTGTTTCAAAGCTTATCGATAACTTTAAAACTGATCTTGTCATTAATGATTAAGCGTCGTAAAATGCGATTAAATGGTGTGCGGCAACTAGTTGGCTAAAATCGAGTCTACGAGTTAAAATTAAAAATCATAATAAAAATCCAGTATTTTAGATTAAATTTCAAAAAAGAATTCTTCCGTTTTTTTGTTTTCTTGCTCAAATTCTCAGTGTTTTTTCAAAAATATAATTTGTTCTTAACAAAAGGTGACCCACATTTGTGAGACAATCATTTCTGGCTTATATTCTGTTCAGCGAGAGTAAACACGAAATAAGGAGAGATAGTGATGTCAGTTCGGTGAAAAATACGGATTTTAAGCGATGAGTGAATGAAGATGCTGCCTGTCGGCTAATCAGGGACGGTTATTTTCAAGTCTAGTACATTCTGACGGTTTTTGTGTTCACTCCATATGCACAGAGTATACCGTGAATTGTTTCTAAATTGACATATTATCGATGCAAAATTAACCAAGCAATGCTTTAAGGTGATGTCATTTGTATGGATTTGAAAATGTCAGATAAAACTCATTAAAATTTATCCTTAAAAAATTCAAAAACCCCAAAAAAAACTCTTTTTTTATTCTGATTTGAGGTTTTTCTGAAATGTTGTGAAATTTTAATATTAAAATTGAAAATAGTATTATGAACATAATTTTTGAAGCTGAAAAAAAGTTTATATATCCCCTATTCACACTTTTGTTAATATCCCGGCCCTGATGAGGAAACGTAGTGTGTTTTTAAGTAGTAGGGCCTGGATATTAACAAAAGTGTGAATAAGGGATATTATTGGTGGTTTTTATTTCCCAAAAATACTGCTTCATATTAACAAATATGTTAAAAATCTGTCAATTGCTTAAAGTTAAGTGATTGAAGACACCCTTGTCGATTGTGAATTAACGTCTAAAATAACTGTGTTGAATTTGAGCAACTAAGCAATAAAATAAACAAAAAAAAATGATTTTTGGCTGAATTCCTCATTTTTCTAAAATTCAATAAGTTGAATTGTTTTGACGTAACCTGCTCTGCGAATAACTTCAAATTTCAGTTAAGAAATTTCTCCACTTCTGAAAAGTATGACAAGCGATAAATAGTAAAGATGTTAATAGTAGGAAAAAATTTAACAGCTTGTTTATTCCATTTTCGAGAAAAAATTTATGTTTCCTATTGTTACAAATTTGAACATGAGATGTAGGATAACGAATTAAATTTTCACACTGATTTCCATACGATTTCTATCTGAAGGATTATATTTCTCGTGAACTTTAATGACTCGGCATTTGTTTACATAAATATAAGTTTAAGTGTATAAATATGAGTTTTTTGATAAGTGTTTTATTGAATAAGCAGAATTTTAGTGAGGCATGTTGGTATTTCTGACTTACAGTCCGTGCGCGCTAACTGGAACACCCTAAATTGGAACGTTGCGCCCAATCTGGAACTTGATCAACTCAAAAATTTTCTTTAAAGTATTTCAGATTGAGCGCACTCTCAGATTTCAGCTCTCTTAGGAAACCTAGGACAGCCTATGGTCATTTTTGAAAATTTTAAGTACGATTCTTGAATTTCTTGGGGTCTATTCACCCTAGGCCGAATTTTGCCCACGCAAAATTTGGACATCCCAATAAATAATAACATACTTAAAATAATTCACTGAAAAACATTTTTTTTAACTTTGTGACGCCCCTCCGTAAGCCTAAATTTATTCCAAATCTGCCGACACTTGGCACAGAGCTTAATTGAACCTTCTTTTGTACTTTCTAACCCACTCTTCTTTTTTCGTCGTCAACTTCCGTTTTAATATCCGAATATATCATGGCCTGTTTCTATTCTGGTCACTTTAGGCACGAGGGAGTTAAAATTTCAAAATGGCATAAGCCCATTTTTTGTTCCAAATACACTAAGGAACAATATATAATAACTTAAAATTCCTGGTTTTGACTTTCATCTCGGCTTATTCTCAACGCGGAACACCCTAGAGCGCAAATGGAAATTTGTGTTTTTCCAGTTAGGGCGCATCATGCGCCGCGCATGGACTGTATTGTTTTTCATATGGCGTGTGAGGATAATAATTAGTCCGGTGATTATATTTTGGTTTGTTAATAAAATATAATTTTCAAAATACAAAATAAGAATTTCAAACAAATTAAAAGGACGCCGTTGGAGGCTTCATTTTTTTGGATTAACATTGTTCAAGAAAATTAGAGATCATTACAAAGTTTTTTGATTCCTTAGCTACGACTTTAAAAAAATCGTTTTCTAAAAAGCCTATGTCTGAGCTGAAAATAAAAAAATTTTCGAAAAATTTTTAAAAACAATTTCAAGCTCAACCATAGGCAATTTTAAAATGGTTTTCTATTTTCAAGCTTTTGCTAATTTTTGTTTCTAATTATTTATGTAATAAACGCCGAAAACAAAGGCCAAGAATAGTATTAAATATCTAAGATATCCCTTTAAAGTTATTTTACATAACTAATGTTTTGCAGTAAATCCAAAAAAAAATTCTTCAGAACTTTCGAAATTTTTTGACAATTTTTTCGAAATCTGAATAAGTACGGCTCCCGAGCAAAAATCAACAAACTTATAAAAAGGTCCTATGATTCTGAACATTTTTTTTCGGGAGCCCTAGCCGAAAGCCGTTTTTTATATTAGATTTCTAAATTTTTTTTATAATTTCCAGACGCAACAACTTCCTTAACCCCCTCACTCATTTGAGTAGTGATATCCCCCTCAGGCACCATAGCCACTTTTATTGCTCGACTTTGAACTCATATTATAAGAAAAGTGTTAGTGATTATTGTGAAATACTTGAGTTTTTGTGAAATTTATGATTTCAGTAGATCAAAACCTCAAAACAAAAAATTAACTGTGAAAAATTAACAATCAAATTTCCTAAAAAGTGGCTTCCTCAGAAATAATATTCGATTTCCGGTCTCTCATTACCAGGTATTTTAAAAATTTTTGCGAAAACTCAAAAAAAATAGAATTAAATAAATGTCGTACGACTCAACAAAAAAAATTGATTAACATTTTTCAAAAATTAATTGCAAACTCTATAAGCGATTCGGACCTTAACTTTAATTTAAATTATTTATGTCATTTACGGTCTTTTCAAAAAAATGAAAGCCAATTTTATGGCTTAAGGGTGTGGGTATCGCTGATTTTGACACTTTACGAAGCTATTTTTGGATAAACTGGCAAAGCTGATATCCCAAAAAATTTTGCATCTTGAAGAACAACTCTTCGCGCTGAATTGTGATTTAACAGTAATCTGATACAATCCCACCTACGCCGACACCTACGCTTTCAAGAAACCTCCTAAAAAATCGCTCAATACGCATTTTCTCCGTCAATCTTCACCATTTTTCATTTTTTTTGTGTCTGGCTTCAAAGAAGCCTCGCTCATAATGCAGTAATGTCCTTTACTCGAAATTTTGCTTTTGGCGGCCAAAAAAGCCAAAAAACAAAAACTAAAATTATTGATTTATTTATGATTAAAATTGAAAGTTGCGCTAATTGTTTTCTTTTGACGCTACCGAGTTTAAAATTGCACCAAATCTTAAAAGTGTTTGTATTTACGGAAAAATTATTTTGAAGCATTTTTCTGGTTTCTATTTTGTCAAAAATTTAGGCTCACAATGAAAAGTTGACATGGCCCTCAAGAGACGCCAAATCAAATTTCGAAAAAAACTCTAATGTTTTGTCAAACAAGCCTGTGCTTTCAGATGCAGTATGAGCCAAAACTGTATTCCCAAACTGGTGGAGGAGATAGCTTTTGACTGGCCTCCGAAAAGGATTCAAAAATTTTTGGCTAAAAATGAAAGTTGACATGGCCCTCAAGAGACGCAATCAAAATTTCGAAAAAACTCTCTAATGTTTTGTCAAACAAGGCCTGTGCTTCAGATGCAGTTTGTAGGGTGAGCGCACCGAAGAACTACGAGAGAACTACAGTATGTTGATACAAATCTTTGACCTCACGGGGGTTGTTGACTCTGAAATAAACGATTTCCGGGCACAAAAAAAAGTTTGGCCATCTAGGTGTGTCAGAAAGGACTTTTTAAAACGCACTTTTGTGAGCACTTAACTTGCGATTTTGCATAAACTCCATTTACTCTGATTTTTCAGGAGAGCCGTGTCAGCAAAAATTGCTTAACTTTTTTGAAAATAAATAATTTTTGAAAAATTTTTTCGAAAATTTATGAAAAAAAAATTTTTCGTCATTTTGAAGCAAAATTTATGCAAAGACTGACTCTAAATCTTTCAAATTTTTCCTGGGACGACGTCTGGATCAGTTCGGTCACTAAAAGATGTCAAATTTTTTTCAGGGAAACACGAAAAAAACGTATTGCTAACTTTAACTTTCGGTTTACTTTATGGTGCAAACCGGTAATTTAACTATAACCGGTTAGTTTCCCGGGCAAAAATTATCTTTTATTTTCATAATCTTGCCTTTGATATTCTGCTTAAGATTTTCTTCCGTTTTTTCGTAAAAAATCTAATGTTTTGTCAAACAAGACCTGTGCTTTCAGATGCAGTATGAGCCAAAACTGTATCTCTCAAACTGGGGGAGAAGATAGCTTTTGACTGAGCTTCCAAAACTGATCATTTCAAAAATTTTACTTTTAGTTTTTTCGCATTTTTGTCCGCCAAAAGTAAAATTCCGAGTAAGAAACCATATTGCATTATGTGTTAGGTTTCTATGAAGGCAGACCCAAAAAAATAATGAAAAATGGTGAAAATTGACGGAGAAAATGCGTATTGAGCGATTTTTTAGGAGGCTTCTTAAAAGCGTAGGTGTCGGCGTAGGTGGGATTGTATCAGATTACTGTTAAATCACAATTCACCGCGAGAAGTTGTTCTTCAAGATGCAAAACTTTTTGGGATATCAGCTCTGCCAGTTTATCCAAAAATAGCTTCGTAAAGTGTCAAAATCAGCGACACCCACACCCTGGCGACACCTTAATGCCTGAGAGAATTTAAGTGCTGGTAACTTTTATCGGCTTTCATCCGTTTCTTGGAAGTTATGGGCACTGTAAGGGAAAAGGTTATGTTAACTTGAAAGTGACATTATTTAATTTTGTTAATTGTTTTCAATCGTAAATTCAAATCATGTTCGTAAAATTGTTTAATTTATTTACCTCTCTAAAGATAAGATTGTGCATTTCATGCATGAGACGTTGATTGTTTATTCTGTTTGCACTTTGTTTCGAATTGAGCTTTTTTCATTCTTCAATTAAGGCGTAACGGAGCAAAAATGGAAATTTGCATATTTTATTCAAATTTTGCTCTGTAACCTCAAACTAAAATTTTTAGTCTTCCAATTTGAGATTTGGATAAATCTTAACAATTTGAAAGTCATCTGACAAGGTGAAAGTGAAAAAATTCGCACGCTATATTCCATGTTAATAATACCCTCGAAAATTAAATTGTTTCGCTTTGAAACACTTTTGACAGTAAGAAAACAAAAAATAGACATTTTTTTCACTTGGACAAACAAAATTTCATCAAATTAACACTTTTTTTGCCCACACAACTTTCTGGGAATTTCTAAATTTCAATTTTTGAAGTCTTGAAACTTACAAGTCTTATATTTTGAGAAAAAACAGAGGGCAAATATCTCGAAAACATTACATTGTGAAACTTAATTGTTTAACCTGGTTAATAAATTGATCCTAAATCTCAGATCCCAAATCATAATTAAGGATCACTGATCGCTCGACCAATCAGGAACGTGCTTCAAAGTAGAGTCATATTTTGTAGCAAAAAGCCTATTTCTTCGTGAGTTTTGGGGTAGAAAATTATTTTAAGTTTTTATGATCCACAAGAAACGCACGCAGGTCTGTTACTATCGTTTTCAAAAATTCGAAATATATTCGCTCAAGAAAAAGCAAAAAACAATTTTTTGAGCTGATTTTAAGAGGCTCGCAAAAAGCCTATTTCTCCCTGGATTTTTTAGTCACAATTTTGAAACATATGAATGAACAGCTCATGAATTCGCGGAGGGCTGTTACTAACGAAACCTACAACCTGTAAATTTTTATATTTTTGTTTCTTTCGAAACTGTACTTCTAATCGCTGAAAATCCATTAATTTTGATTAAAATGCTGAAAATCCAGACAAGATATTTTCAAAATTATTAAAACATACTTTCCTGACGCTGTATCGGGATGAAAATACCACGAACTTATTTCAAATTATCCAAATTTTTAGAAAAAAAAACTAAAAGAATGAAATTCAGACTTTTTTGTTTGAGCCTTAATTCATGAGAGGTACGGTTCCCCGGGTACCCCCTTAAGGGAGTGGTCTCAAAGCTCTAAAAGTCCGAATCAGCAAATGCTATCGACATAAATAAGTGCGGCGACCCAATCATATGCTCGCATCTCGCATTATTCAATTAGCCACGATATGTCAGCCGAGGGCCTTCAGTTCATATTACATCATGTTTGAGCATTGATAAAAAGGTCAAAAGTATAAAAAAATATTTTCACTAGGTCATAAACATTAGGTCATAAACATTAGGTCATAAACAAATTTACAATCTTGATGAATACATCGAAAAATCTATCGCCAACCATTCAAATACAGTATGTCACGTTTTTGCCTCCTTTTTTCCGATTTGCATAAATCTGAATCCACCGTTTTGATTGGTTTATTCTGGGAAAGACGTAGGTATTTGCCAAAATTGATCGTTCTCAATGGGGGATAGCAAGTTATGCAAATTGAAAAGAAAAAACGTGACATACTGGAGACCTGACGAAATACGGAATTGAGTGTTCTGAAACTTCTCGGGGCAAATAGTATACAAAATAATCAACAAAAAATAATTTCTTTGTCACGTGCTCATGATATAGCAATGTTTCGTATTTTCAGTATTTAATTAATGTGAAACAAATGCCTTATCAAAAATTTTGCTCACTATTAAAAGTTCTGTTTAAGGGAGTGGGCGTTGATAATTATGTTGTTTTATTGAAGTTTTTAAGTATAGTTTCTAAGAAACTTAGTAAAAGAAAGGAATTCAATTTTTTAAAAAGTATCCAATAAATTTTTATCAATGTTGAACTGAGTTGAAACTTAAACCCGGTAAACAAGCTCTAGAAAATAAAAAAATGTCATAAAATTTTTACAGCCTTCGTCAATGAACCAATTTTGATGATTTTCGGGAAGTCGTATTATTTGTAAATAAATTAAACCTCGAATCCGAATTCTTATTTTCTTAGAGGGCCGTATATATCTTCAAACTCGATACCACAGCTCCTTTATTTTTGCGCCACGCCACATGTGATTGAAGAAGTGACCAACCGATTTTTTTCATCAACCGTTTTCCCAAAAAACCGATAATCACGCATTTTTAGATGAACTAAATCATGAAAAAATTTGGATCTCGAAGATCGAGTAAAATACAGAAAACGCATGAAAATAAACAAGTGCTATGAAAAATCAAACATTACAGAGCGCCGATTTTGAGTGATTAAAATAACCGAGAGACTTTTAGCGCGAAATTTTAGAATAATTTTGACCAAAAAACAGTTGAGGGGTTTTTGAATTTGATGGTGCTTTTATTACGTTATTCTGTAACGTGTAGCTTGCTGCTGAATGTTTTATACGATAGAAACTAGTCAGCCAAAGGATATGACAAAATGCGCATTTTACTCAACATTTATACTTTTCAGAAATCAAGGTTCAATCCTGGGTCGAAATTTCGCATAAAGATTTCAATTATTCCCGGTTATATAATAGATAATTTGATACAACTTCGAATTTGTTCACGTTTTCTTATAATTTGGTTTGACTAGATATAAGAAAGTGTGAATAACCAAATTATATGCAAAGTCAGTATTTTTATAGATTTTTTAATGAAATCTGAAAATTCAGTAAAAATGTTTTAGCACTCATTTACGTAAAATAGAAATGCAAATTTTTGAATTTCTGATCCCGATGTGGCCGCATGGTTCTTATAAAGTAGGCTTCAGATTTTTCCCTGGCCAAATGATTTTTAAAATGGTAAATGTATATCAAAACAGACAAGATGACGTTTCAATTTGTTAAAATTAACCATTGGTGCCGCTATAGACCATTTCTTCAATCGTTCGTTCATAGCGTAAATGGGTATCATAGAAAACAAACTAACTTTTAAAACGACCACAAGTGCTGCTATGTGGCAAAATTATAAAAGTTTTCAGACGTTTCTAATTTCCACCATATTTGTAAGTTAAGTCAATCAATATCACGGTAAACTAATATAAAATTCAGAATTTTTTACAAATGATCACAAGCGGCAGCGCAAAAAAGAGCAAAATTTGAGCTTTTGAGAGAAATATTCATTTTATGAAAACACCTTTTACAAGAAATTGATGTCATGAGCACATTTTTTTGCTTAATTTTTTTTACGGAAACAATTCTGCAAGGTTACCATTTTCGAATATATTAGAATAAGTTTAGGAAAGAAATTAGAAATTTGAAGCCGAGAACGCATCATATTATTTATATTATGGTGGTGTATCTTGTGGTGGCGATATTGATGATAAATTTGACCATTCTGTGATCACCCCTCAAAGTATAAAATTCATCAGGAGCGAAAAAACGGAATATTTTAAGGTTTCCGGGATTTACATTCTTGAGAATTGTGTGTTGCAATAATCACATTTTTTTGACTACTTAAGAGATTCTTGGAAATATAAGAGATCATGGCCTCGTCTACTGTTGAATATACTTATACAGAAGGGTATAAAAATGGGCCCTTCACACAAGATGCATACCGTAACCCCAATTATTATACAACAGGCATAGTTCAAAATTTATGTTTTTAATCTACAAATTTCACAAAAAAATTGCACAGAAAATTTTACAAAAAGGTTTGTCAAAGGTCCTGACATAATCGTCTTAGATGGCTACGTTAGCTATTTTTTGCACATATAACCATCATTTTCTTGTTCTAACCGAATGTCTGGTTATACCAGAAATTCACCGGTTAACATTTTAACAGTCGGTAACGAGAAAACTGCGCATCTTCCTAGCTCATTCTCCGGCATAAATAACAACTTTTTGTACCAAAATTTTTGATTGCAATTTTTTTAATTTGACAATCTTCTAGGAGTCAAATAACATGTTGTTAATTTGAGGGGTGTCAAATTGCAAAAAAAACTAAGGAAAACTCATACTATTTTTTAAAAGATTGATCTTCAAGCATGTGTCGTTCACTCAGAACCGACGTTTGGAATTTTAATCTATAAATATCAAATCTAAGACAGAAATTTGAAGCATGTCGATACAGATGATTTTTGCCCATTTTTCAATATGTTGCATAATATCTGTTTCGCCTCCTCTGCCATAACTGCAATTGAAAGAACAATTACCGAGAAAAAAAACTCAACACCTAGCTTTTTTGCCATGTTCAATTTATTGTAACAAATTGTCAAAAAAAATAATTTTGACATTTCAACGAAATGATCATTTTAACAAATTTTTCACCATTAAAAGGAACGCTTGCTCATTTGACGTAATTTTTTGTTCAAATTTTGGAATAAGTACTATTCATATGATTCAAATAAAAAATTGTCAAAAATTATACACAGTTATTGTTACACGATGTTATACACGTGTAATCAAAGAAAATCAGCGCTGATCCGACCAATCATATTACTATGTCTGCTTTTTGACGATTTTTCATTTGAATCAGGGGGTATTTCCTACCGGCTAAAAGATAAATATAATTTAAAAAGCTTTATTTGATTCGTGTGAACATTTTTTTTCAATTGTTTTGAACCACAAAAAGGTATTCAAACAGAAAATGATTCTCCTCCTATAGACGGGACGGAGCAAAGAATTTCTAGTGGTGAGACAGTTCAGGAATACGAACAACCGGGACAAGAATATAATCTCAGTGAAGAAGGACAACAATCAGCTGTCCTGACCAATGTTGAAGATAATCAATATCAAGGATATTATCAGACATACTGGCAAAACCAGGTTAAATTCAAAAATCAAATTTTTAAATCGTGAAACTTGCTTCGTATGCACTTTACCTACTCTCACTTAACGTTGATCTAGATCTCGCGGTGTAGTTGAAAGTCAAGTAAACGCGTGTTGATTGGTCAAGAGTGTCATTATTTGATACACTTACTTACCATTTGTGGAAACCCACTTTCGCAAAAAAAAATGGTTTCCACAACTGGTAATCGGTTTTCATTACAGGGTTATTCTGCTCAACATTTGAAAAAAATTTTCAGTCAAAGAGTTGGAATTTTTTTCGAAAATCTTTTGAGTTTTTTTTAAATTACATGTGCAGGGCATCGAAATCGATATCGAATCGACATCGATATGCAGTCGAAACCAACAAATTTTTTGGAATATTTTTGAGGTAATTAAGCATCAAAATCAGAGTTTCTTTCTCAAACATGCCTTGTTTTTCAAAATGGGTTTCCACAAATCTTAATCGGTTTCCATTAACGAGTCATGGCTTTCCTTCACAGGGCGATGAGTTTCCATTACAAGAGGTTTCCACAAATGGTGAGTTAGTGTACTTTTGTGAACACTCGACTCGAGACACATAATTTAATTTCCGACTGCACTGCGAGATCAAGAACGACTTCAAGTGGACAAAGTAATTATATCAAAATAATTCTGAACAGCAATATCATCAGGCGCATTTGAACCAAATTTTAATTATTATTTTCAAAACATTCGAAAAGTCTGATTTTCATATTCTTTTTCCTCATCGAAGGCTTTCTTTATCTCGTTATTTTTGTGTTAAAACGATCGAATATCCCCTAATCACACTTTTGTTAAAATCTCGGCCCTGTGACTTAGCATGATCAGTAGCGTCTCCATCATTTGATTTTGGGTCAAAATCGACCACACAGGTTCAACTTTCGAGTACACAGTTTTGTACTTAATTTTATTGCGCGTTTCAAGGTAAAATTTTTTTCCCCAATTATCTTCCATTTTGTCATAAATTATTAACCCCCAAGAAGTTTCAGAACAATCCACCCATTATTACTATAAGTTGATATCACTCGTGGACACGCTAATGATCAGTGAAACATTTAAATGGATACTATAGTAAATATATTTTCTGAAAGATTTAAATTTTGTGTCAAAACGGAAGTAAAAAAATTATAATCGTCTGTTTTGGAAAGATAATTTGCGGTTTTGACCAAAATTTGGTATTTTGGGCTGAATTACTACAGTGCATAAATAGGTATTTTGGAAATATAAACAATTTTGTTAGAATTGACGCCAAATGAACATAAGCAGATGGTTCTATAAGTTCAAGGTTTATTGCGTTCGATGTCGAAAATTGGAAACCGAGAATTTATAATATCAATGAGAACGTTTAACCCTCCGAAGCATATAAAAAAAGTTCCGCCAAGTTATTTACAGAAAACTCTTATAAGATCAACCTTCAATTTTTCCCTTATAATCAAGTTGAAGAGTTAAATTTTCAAAAAAAAAATTCATATTTTAGAAATTTTATGTTTAATTCTAGAAAAAAACGTTTGAAAAGCAAGGTTAATTAAACCAGGTGATACTACCTCATGGTAGGCTCAAGGAAATGTATATTTATCTTTATAACTGCGCAGTGCTCTGTTCTACTCAATACTTTTGTCTGATTGACTATATCTGTTGGATATCAAAAAATATTTTCATATAAGTTCAAAATATTAATGAAAAAATAACGTTTTTTAGGAAAAAATGGTTAGTTTTCTCGATTTAATGAAATTATTTGATTATTATTACAATATTAAGGCAAATATGGTATAANACTTGTGAAGACAACTGTGACCGTGTATCACGGGATATGGTATACCTTGCTTTTCTCACTATATTTTCTAGAACTAAAAATTGAAATTCTAGAATATAAAATTTTGGATGCGAAAATATTACCTCTTAACTTCCTTATGCAGAAAAAATTCAAATTCCAACTGCCTTAAGCTTTCTGTAAACAACATTCAAAGTAGAGCCACAATTGTGGCTCTGGTGCCTTGGCGGAATTTTTTTTTATATGCTCACAAGGGTTAATGATCAAGTTAAAGAGTTAAATTTTCGAAAAAAATATTCAAATTTTAGAAATTTATGTTTAATTCTAGAAAAAACGTTCGAAAAGCAAGGTTAATTAAACCACGTGATACTACTTCATAGTAGGCTCCAGGAAATGTATGTTTATGATTATAACTGAGCAGTGCTCTGTTCTACTCAATACTTTTGTCTTATTGGCTATATCTGTTGGGAATCAAAAAAATTTGAAATAAGTTCAAAATATTCATGAAAAAATCACGTTTTTTAAGAAAAAATCTGTGTTTGGAGCAGAATATTTTTTGGATTGAAATTTCAAAATCTTATTCGTTTAGTATGGTAAAATATTGTTTGAATAAATATATTGTGAAATCATGCCAGAATGGTACTTTATACCTTAATTTGCTAATATTATAATAATAATTTTCATTAAACCGAGAAAACTAACCATTTTTTCTCTTTTTCATTATTATTAATATAAATTTTTGATATTCAACAGATATAGTAATCAGACAGTATTGAGTAAGAACATAGCACTGCGCAGTTATAAGATAAATACAATTTCTTGGCCTACCATGACGGTAGTATCACCTGGTTTAATTAACCTTGCTTTTCAAACGTTTTTTCTAGAATTAAACATAAATTTCTAAAATATAATTTTTTTTTGAAAATTTAACTCTTCACTATTATAAGGAAAAATTGAAGGTTGTTATAAGAGTTTTCTGTAATAACGCTCAAAAATAGCCTTCTGAAAGGCTATTGTGCTTGCGGAACTTTTTTATATGCTTCGAGGGTTAAACGTCTCATTTATATAATTTCTCGTTTTCATTTTCGACATCGACGCAATAACCTTGAACTATAGAACTATTGGTATGGTTATGGGTCAATTCTAACAAAATTGTTTATATTCCAAATACCTATTTTGCAACTGTAATTCAGCCCCAAATACAAATTTTGGTCAAAAACCGCAAATTATCTTTCGAAAACAGACGATTATAATTTTTTACTTCCCGTTTGAACAAATTAAATCTTTCAGAAAATTATATTTATAGTATCCATTTAAATGTTTCACTGATCATTGCGTGTCAGGTAATACCAATTTAAGTAATAATGGTGGATTGTTCTGAAACTTCTTGGGGGTAATTAATTTATGACAAATGGAAGATAATTGGGAAAAAATTTTACCTTGAACGCGCAATAAATGAAGCACAAATCTGTACTCGAAGTGAACCTGTGTCTGATTTTGACCCAAATCAAATGATGGAGACGCTAGATCATGCTAAGTCACAGGGCCAGATTTAACAAAAGGTGATTAGGGATCTTCGATCGTTTTAACACAAAAATACGACGATAAGAAAGCCTTCGATGAGGAAAAATAATATGAAAATCATAACTTTTCAAATGTTTTGAAATAATAATTTAAATTGTTTCAAATGCGCCTGATGATATTGCTGTTCAAATTATTTTGATATCATTACTTTGTCCACTTGAAGTGTCCTTGATCTCGCAGTGCTGTCGGAAATTAAATTATGTGTCTCGAGTCGAGTGTTCGAGTCTCGACTGATAAAAGTACACTAACTCACCATTTGTGGAAAACTCTTGTTGGAAACTCATCGCCGTGAAGAAGCCATGATCGTTAATGGAAACCGATTAAGATTTGTGGAACCCATTTTGAAAAACAAGCTATTTTGAGAAAGAAACTCTGATTTGATTGCTTATTAACTTACAACTCAAATATTCCAAAAAATTTGTTGGTTTCGACTGGATATCGAGTCATTCGATATCGATTTTCGATGCCCTGCACATGTTATTTAAAAAAACTCAAAGATTTTCGTAAAAAAATTCCAAACTTTCGATGAAATTTTTTCAAAGTTGAGCAGTAACCCCTGTAATGAAAACCGATTACCAGTTGTGAAACCATTTTTTTTTTTGCGAAGATGGTTTTCCACAATGTGGTAAGTAAGTGTATCAAATAATGACACTCTCGACCAATCAACACGCCGTTTACTTGACTTTCACTACACCGCGAATCTAGATCAACGTTATGAGAGTAGGTTAAGTGCATACAAAAGCAGTTTCACGATTTAAAAATTTTGATTTTTGAATTTACCTGGTTTTGCCAGTATGTCTGTAATATCCTTGATTATTGTTATCTTCAACATTGGTCAGAACGCTGTTGTTGTCCTTCTTCACTGAGTTATATTCTTGTCCCGGTGTGTTCGTATTCCTGAACTGTCTCACACTAGAAATTCTTTGCTCCGTCCCGTCTATGGAGGAGAATCAATTTTCTGTTTATACCTTTTTGTGGTTCAAACAATTGAAAAAAATGATTCACAGAATCAAATAAAGCTTTTAAATTATATTTATCTTTTAGCCCGGTAGGAAATACCCCCTGATCAAATAAAAAATCGTCAAAAAGCAGACACAGTATATGATTGTCGATCAGCCATGATTTTCTTTGATTACACGTGTATAACATCGATGTAACATAACTGTGCTATAATTTTTGACAATTTTTTATTTGAATCATTGAATAGTACTTATTCCAAAATCTTGAACAAAAAATTACGTCAAATGAGCAAGCGTTCCTTTAATGGTTGAAATTTGTTAAAATGTCATTTCGTTAAATGTCAAAAAAAATTTTTGACGATTTGTTACAATAATTGGAACGAAAACTAGGTGTGTTTTTTTCTCGGGTATGTCTTTCAATTTGCAGTTATGCAGAGGGAGGCAAATTATGCAACATATTGAAAAATGGGCAAATCATTGCTTCGAATGTTCAAATTTCTGTCTTAGATTTGATATTTCTAGATTAAAATTCCAAACGTCGGTCTGAGTGAACGACACATGCTTGAGATCAATCTTTTAAAATTAGTAGATTTTCCTAGTTTTTTTGCAATTGACACCCTCAAATTAACAACATGTTATTTGACTCCTAGAAGATTGTCAAATTAAAAAATTGCAATCAAAAATTTGTGTAAAAAAGTTGTTTTTTATGCCGGAGAATTGAGCTGGAAGATGCGCAGTTTTCTCGTACGATGTAAAAATGTTAACCGGTGAATTTCTGGTATAAACGGACATTCGTTAGAACAAGAAATGATGGTTATATGTGCAAAAAATAGCATATGCCATTTAAGCGATTATGTCAGGCTTTGACAAACCTTTGTGTAAAAATTTTCTGCTGCATTTTTTTTGTGAATTTGTAGATTAAAAAACATAAATTTTGAACTATGCCTGTGTATAATAATTGGGTTACGTATGCTCTTGTGTGAGGGCATTTTATACCCTTCTGTATAAGTTATTCAACAGGTAGACGAGGCATGATCTCTTATATTTCAAGAATCTCTAAGTAGTCAAAAAATTGATTATGCAAACACAATTTCAAGAATGTAATCCGGAACCTAAATATTCCGTTTTTTTCCTCCTGATGAATTTATACGTTTGGGTGCATACGAATTGGTCAAATTTATCATCAATACCCACCAAGTACACACCCATATCAGCACATAATAAAACAAATCTAAATAAATAAATTATGGCGTTCTCGAGCTTCAAATTTCTAATTTTTTCCTACTTAATTCTATATATTCGAAAAATGGTTACCTTACAAGATTGTTTCCGTAAAAAGATAATTAAGCAAAAAAATGTGCTATTGACCATCCAATTTGTAAAAGGGTTTCATAAATGAATATTTCTCTAAAAAGCTCAATTTTGCTCGTTTTTCGCTGCCGCTTTATCATTTGTAAAAATTCTGAATTTTATTAGTTTACCTGATATTGATTGACTTTAACTTACAATATGGTGGAATTAGAACGTCTAAAACTTATAATTTTGCCACATAGCAGCACTTGTGTCGTTTTAAAAGTTATTGTTTTCTATGATACCCATTGCCTATCGAAGCGATTGAAGAACATGGTCTATAGCGGCCCACATGGTTAATTTTAACAACATTGAACGTTCATCTGTCTGTTTTGAATACATTTACCATTTAGAAATCATTTGCCAGGAAAAATTGAAGGCCCACTTTATAAGAACTGGCCAGATCGGATCAGAAATTCAAAATTTGCATTCTATTTACGTTAATGTTGCTAAAAAAGATTTTACTGATTTGTTTCATTAAAAATCTATAAAATACTGACTTTGCATATAATTTAGGTTATTCCACTTTCTTATATCTAGTCAACCACAATTAAGGAAAACGTTGAAAACGAAGTGTGTATAAATATCTTTATATAACCGGGAATATTGAAATCTTTATGGCGAAATTTCCCAGAGATTGAACGTTTGATTTCTGAAAAGTATAAATGTTGAGAAATGCGCATTTGTCTAATCCTTGGCTAGACTAGTTCTATCGTATAAACAATTCAGCAGCAGTAACAGTACAGAAATAACGTAATAAGCACCATGCAAGTCGAAACCCCCACAACTGTTTTTGGTCAATTTTCCTAAAATTTCGCGCTTAAAATTTTTGGTTATTTTACTAACTCAAAATCTGGGCCTCTGTAAGTTTGAGTTTTTTCATAGCACTCGTTTTTATGCGTTTTCTGTTTTTACGTCGAACTTCGAGAGATCCAATTTTTCATGATTAGTTTATCTAAAATGCGGATTATCGTTGTCTGGGAAACGGTTGATGAAAAAATCGTTGGTCACTTTTCAATACATGTGGCGATGGCGAAAATAAAGGAGTTGTAATCGAGTTTAGATATATACCCCTCTAAGAAAATAAGAGAGTGGATTCGAGGTTTAATTATTACAATAATACGAGTTCCCGAAATCATCAAAATTGTCATTTACGGAAAGGCTGCTGGAAATCTTTTGAATTTTTTATTCTAGAGCTGTACCGGGTTAGTTTTAACTCAGTTTTCAAATTGTAAATGTATGTGGATACTTTAAAAATTGAATTCCTTTCTTTTACTAAGTTCTCGAACTACACTTAAAACTTAATAAATCAAACGTATTTTCAAACGCCCACTTCCCTTACACGAACTTTATCGTGAGCTAAAAGTTTATGTAGGCATTGTTTCCATTATAAAATACTAAATACAACGCTATATATTGAGCACGTGACAAAGAGAATTATTTTTGTTGATTATTTGAGTTATATTTCCCCGGAAATTTCAGAACACTCATTCCGTATTTCGTTCAGCTCTCAGTATGTCACGTTTTTCCTTTTCAATTTGCATAATTGCTATGTCCCCCATGAGACGATCAATTATGGCGCAAATACCTACGTTCTTTCCCGAATAACCAAATCAAACACGGTGGATTCAATTTATGCAAATTGGAAAAAAAGGGAGGCAAAACTGGACATACTGTATGTCGAATGGTTGCGATAGATATTTCGATGTATTCGATCAAGATTGTAAATTTGTGTTATGACCTAATGTTATGACTAGTGAAATATTTTTATACCTTTTGACGCTTTTATTCAATGCTCAACATGATTGATATTAGACTGAAGGCCTCGGCTGACATATCGTAGCTAATGAATGTGCGAGGATGCAGCAATGATTGGTCGCCGACTATTATTCGATGCATTTGCTGATTCGGACTATTAGAGCTTTGAGACGACTCGCTTGAGGGGGACCCGGGGACCGTACCCTCATGATTAAGCTCAAAACAAAAGTCTGAATGTCTTCTTTTTAGTTTTATTTTTCTGAAATTGGAGTAATATGAAAAGTCTGGTATTTTCATCCCGATACAGCGTTAGGAAAGTATTTGTATAATGTGGAAAAATTCTTGTCTGGTTTTCCGCATTTTAATCAAAATTAATGGATTTCGAGCGATTAAAGTACAGTTTTCGAAAGAACAAATATAAAATTACATGTTTGTAGGTTTCGTTAGTTACAGCCCTCGCGAATCTGAGCTTGTTCATTCAATGTTTCAAATTTGACTAAAAATGCCAGGGAAGAATGGCTTTCTGCGAGCCTCTTAATCAGCTCAATTGTTTTTGCTTGCTTTCTTGAGCGAATATATTTCGATTACGAAAACGATAGTACACAGACCTTCGTGCGATTTCTTGTGGGATACTAAAATCGTAAAATAATTTCTCTACCCCAAAACTCACGAAGAAATAGGCTTTTGCACAAGACTATGCTCTACTTTGAGCCGTTCCTTGTGGGGGAATTGGTCGAGCGCAGTGATCGATTTATTTGGGTCTGGATTGTAGAGATTCATATTTATTACAAGGTAAACAATTAAGTTCACAATTGATGTTTTCGAGATATTGCCCTCTGTTTTCTCAAATATATAGACTCTGTCAAGTTGCAAGACATTCAAAAATGGAAATTAAGAAATTCCAGAAGTTGTGTGGCAAAAAAGTTTTTGAGAATTTTCTTTCCAACGTGAACAAACGTCTATTTTTTGTTTTTACTGTCAAAAGTGTATTCCAAGCGAAACAATTTAATTTTCGAGGTGTATTAACATGAATATTGCGTGGAATTTTTCACATTTACCTCTTCAGTGCTTTCAAATTGTTAGATTTATCCAATTCAATTGGCGGAGACTAAAAATTTAAGTTTGAGATTACAGAGCAAAATTTGAATGAAATATGCAATTTCCATTTTTGTCCTTACGCGTTGAAGAATGGAAAAAGTCAATTCGAACAAGTGCAAAGATAAACAATAACGTCTCATGCTGAATTGCACATCTGTTCTATTAAATAGGTAAATTAAATTAACACATTTTACGGAACAGTAGATTTGATTACGATGAAACAATTAACCAAATTAATGCACTTACAAGTTTAACAGATACCTTTTCCACTCATGCCCTAAGCTTCAAGAACGATGAATAGGACAGATAAAAGTACCAGCAGTCAATCTGAAACAATTCACCTACGCCGAAATACGCTCTTTAACGAAGTCCTCCCTAAAAAAATCGCTCCATAGCATTTTCTCCGTCAATTTTCACATTTTCATTTTTTAGTTGGTTGGCTCATAAACTAGCCACATAATTCAATATTGTTTCTTACTCGGATTTGCTTATTGGTGGACAAAAAATGGAAAGAAACTAAATAAAATTTTTGAAAATGATCAGTTTTAGGAGCTCAGTCAAAGTATCTTCCACAGTTTGGTGATACACGTTTTGCGTGCATACTGCATCTGAAGCAACAGGCCTTGTTTGCAAATATATAGAGAGTTGTTTCACTTTTTGATTTGGCCGTCTCGTTGACAGGGCCATGGTCAACTTTTCATTGTGAGCCTTAATTTTTGCCAAATTAGAAACCAGAAAAATGCTTCAAATAATTTTTCCATCGTAATCAAGCACTTTTGGATCCTTTGGTAGCAATTCACCCCCAACACGGTAGCGCTCTAAAGAACCACTTAGCGCATCTTCATATTTCATCTAAAATAACATACCAACTCAATTTTAGTTCGTTTTGGGCTTTTTTGCCGCAAAAGCAAATTTCGGTAGGACCAATACCTGCATTATGAGCGAGGCTTCGTTTGAGCCAGACACAAAAAACATTTGAAAAATGGTGAAATTGACCGGAGAAATGCGTATGACGCGATCTTTTAGAGTTTCTTGAAAGCGTAGGTTCGCGTAGGGGGTTGTATGAGATTACTTGTTAAATCACAATTCAGGCGGCGAAGAGTTGTTCTTCAAGATGCAAAACTTTTTTCGTATCAAGCTCTGCCAGTTATCCAAAGAAGCTTGTAAGTTGTCAATCAGCGCACCCGACACTTGCCTTTAACTTGGCTTTCATTTTTTGAAAAGACCTGTAATGACATATAATTTTAAATTAACGTTAAGTCCAATCGCTATAGATGTTTTGCATTTAAACTTTTTGAAAAGTGTTAATCGATTATTGTTGGTCGTCGACATTTATTGTATTCTATTGTTCTTGATCTTTTGCGCAAAATATTTTACATAACTACGGTAGATGAGAGACCGGAAATCACTATTATTTGAGGAGGTCACTTTTTAGGAAATCTTGATTGATAATTTTCAGTTATTTTTTGTTTTGGAGGTTTTGATCTATGAATCATAAATTTGACAAGAAAACTCAAGATTTCCACAATAATCACTAACCACTTTTCTTAATATGCGTTCCAAGATCGAGCAATGAAAAGTGGCTATGTGCCTAGGTATCACTACTCATGAGTGAGGGGTTGAGAGAGTGTGCGTCTGAGATTTATTAAAAAAAAAATTGGAATCTAACATAAAACGGCTTTTCGGCTAGGGCCCGAAAAAAAATGTTCAGAATATGCCCTTTTATAAGTTTGATATTTTTGCTCGGACCAGTAACTTTTTCAGATTCGAAAAATGTGTCAAATTTCGAAAGTTAATGAAGATTTTTTTTTTTTGGATTTACTGCAAAACATAGCTTGGTAAAAAACTTTAAGGGATATCTAGATATTTAATATCATTCTTTGCGTTGTTTTGGCGGGTAGACATAAATAATTAGAAACAAAATTAAGCAAAAGCTGAAAATAAGAAAACCATTTTAAAATTGCCTATAGTTGAGCTTTGAAATTGTTTTAAAAATTCGAATTTTTTATTTTAGTCTAACATAGGCTTTTTAGAAAACGATTTTTTTAAAAGTCGTACTAACGACAAATAAACTCTATCTAATGACGCTTCTTTTCTGAACAATGTTAATCCAAAAAAATGGAGCCGCCAACGGACGTCCTTTTAATTTTGGAATTCTTTTTTTTTTTGAAAATTATATTTTTTTAACAAAACCAAAATATAATCACCGCATAATATTATCCTCACAGCCCGATATTTGTAAAGAACGCTTGGACATCCACTCCACAGTAGTCTCGAAGGAAAACGTAAATCATTTGAGAGGCAGTTTTGTTTGGCGGACCTCTTGGGACATCTATTTAGATTAACGCATGATTACCCAGGACTTTGGGACTACCATTTCATTTGGACGCTCTGTGGAATCTAGCCATTTAATATTAAGAACACTTTGAATTAATATAAACTTTTAAATGATTTTTGTTATTTCTATCTACGAACAAATATTTAAAGCAAGTTTTATGTTGAGCTGACGAAAACTTTCATTTTGATTTCTTAACATAGTTAAAAAATATTTGTTAATTATGGTGTTCAGGGTTTTCTTATAAGACAATTTTATTTTAGAATCATATTTCCAGATCAAAAAAAACACCAGTCAGTGTAAGAAATCGAATGCAAATCTAGAGACCAGATGTACTGCAAATTGGGTTGGACGCGATGAGCTTTCTGTTAAGCTATCGGACATAAAATGAGGGACTGCGGTAGTATTTTTTTTCACTGAAAAATTTTGAGAATTTTTTTTGAATTTGTCTTCTGATTGTCGATTGCTGAAAACAAACTGTAGTATTTTAAATTTAAACGAATTCAGTGTTAGATATTTTCGCGATCAAGGTTCTATATGAATTCTGAAATTATGCCAAACACATGTTTTTTGAGCGTTGAAATCAAAAAACTCGAAAAACGTTTATTTTGAAAAAATCGATTCCTTTGAGGTTGCAAAATCTTCGGAGGTTTCTTTTTCGTTTAGTTGTTTAAAACAAACGAAGAAAACCGTGGGAAAGAACATTTTTTATTTTTGAAATCGAATTTCATTTTGATAGTGTTTTAGAACTGCTTTTATGATTAACTGCATATATGAATTAAACGAATATGATTTGCAAAAATATTTACAATCGCAATTATTTACTCAATTTAAATGTAATATGACACCTAAGAGCTGTATTGACGATCATAGGCCTGCCGAGGCAATATCACTACCGATAAAAAGACATGAATGCTGAAATTCGACATGTGTAGTTTTATTCGTGTAGGATTTTCGCTTAATTTTTTCGTCGGACACTTGGTGGCTGTTTTGGGCGAGCTAGTTTTCTTTTCACAATAGCAAATGTACATCTTTTTTCGCTTTTAGTACTTTTTCGTATACTGCGTAATACTGCTCCAGATTGACATTCAATTTTATTTACCCTAACGATTTTTGGTGTAACCGGAAATAGAGTGCCCCGAAAACTCGATTATTTCAAAATGATTCTATGGATGCTTAAAGAGCGCAAGGCATCGACTTTGTGGAACGGTATTAGCAAATGGTCTACAGGANTAAAAACTGGCTAATTTGTAATTTTAATTCCAAATTAAGATCAAAAAGTATTTTGTTCGGAAGTAAAAAATCGCTTTTCAATCAACTCGTCATGAAATTTGAACCTAGTATCCGAAAAAATTATAGGAAATATTTTTAGATTCACATTGTTAAATTTTAAATGAATTAGAAGGAAAAATTTCTGCGATCATTTTTTTCAGCATTTTTGGCTGATTTAAAGTGGCTTTAGCCTTTTAAAATGCTATATGCCTCGGAGGGTTAAATGTTGTGAATTTAATAGTCAGTTCAAGTTTTCTGTTTTATTTGTGCAGTCTGGCTGCAGTAGTCATCAAAAATTAAGTTTTCTTGCTATAAGAAGCAAAAGTTCTTCAAAAAAAATTTGAAAATTCAAGCTCGATTCAATTTTTTCCAATCAAAATTCACAATTATGTACACACGAAGCATATCCACCTTTCACACTTTGCTTAAGATTTGAGCCTTGTGTAGAAAACATAGTGTGTTTTCTAGAAGTGGGGCCCAAATCTAAAGCAAAGTGTGAAGGGAAGATATGAGTGCAAAGTTTTATTTCCCTTTACAAAAATGCTCAATAAATTTTCAGCTGTATTTAAAAATAAAATCATATTCAACGGTTGAATTTCAACCCTACAAAAATTTTCAAGTGCAGTTAGAAAGTTGAAGAAATGACTGTTGAACAGTTCTTCCGAAAATTTTCTAGAATTTTTGCGCTTTTTAGCAAGAAAATTGTTCTCAAAAGACCGCAATACCGCCATGGCGCGCCACCAAAAGTGTTAATTTTGAAGTTTTTGGTATTACTGTCAATTTTAAGACGAATTAAATAAAAAATACTCAGTCAATTTTAATGAATAATTGACAAAAATAATTTTTTTGGTTTCTTGTCCAAACCCGTATTCAGAAAATTTGCTAGATTTATTGTTATTTTCGATAGTTTCAATATGATTTCATAATATAAAAATAATTTTCAGGATAAATTGAGCCCAAGTGGTCATGACGATCACGATCATTCTCATCACGAATCTTCATATTTAAAAAGTGAAAATAACGATTTGTCAGAAATGCAGCCGACAGAAAGTAACCCTGAAATTTCTGGAACTACAATACGAACTCCAGTGATTTCAAGCACACTGCTTTTAGGAGGGCTAGACAATGATCAAAATACAGAACATACCTCGCCACAAACACCTTCAAATGCATCTTTAACCTTCTCTTCAGTAAGTTTGTTAAGTTCATATTGCATTCTGTAAGAATTTCATAAATTAAAGATGAATTGTTTTTATACGTGTAATATTGTATATATGGTAATATTGAGCACAATCTAGAATTTTCATGATTTTGAAATAATAAATAATCTGAATCCGGGCTCTACTTTTTTCAGTTCAGAACGTTTCAATGCAAAACTAGAAATATATAATAAATTCTCATTTTATTACAGCAAACGTTTTTGAATTTTTATTTCTCTTATTCATTATCAGGCTTTTTCTTTAAAAATTAAATACAGAAACTGCAAGTTCACAATAAAGTGTTGTTATCTGGATAACAATATATATTGTACTATGTGATTGACATTACCGCTTGGATACCCTGGTCACACTGGTATCTATAACTTTTACACTAGAACTCCATTCAAAAACGTTTACTCAATTATATAGCGAGTTCCGAATCACTAATATTGTTAAAGGTGATTGTCTTAGTGATTGCTTGAGTGCTTACAACGATAAAATCAAGCGGTCCAAATAAGCACTCTTGCTATACTCATTCCAAGAAATCACTAAGACAACATTGGTGGAGTCGAACACGCGCTATAGAGCAGAGCATCAAATGAAACGGAACAAAACGGAACGCGTTCCGTTCGGCGGGAGATAGTAAACTTTTTGAAATGCAGTTCCGTTGGTGAAAGGATTATAATGTTAGTAGTAATATTATAACAATACTTAGAGGTTAGAGAATCTAATAACATTGATCATGATAGGCACTGTTAAGTGCTCAGCGTACGCATCGCTGGAAACACTCCCATGATAGTATGTGTAAATATTAACAGCAGACTGAATCCAAAAATCCAGTTATCGAAAACTGCTAGTCATTTTTGTTGATTTTTGACTGATTTTTGAAAAGCTGTTTTATTTGCTTGAAACCAACTTTATAAAAACCACTTTGTTAACTTTTTAAAGCTTTGAAATTGCCAAAACAAAAATATTAGTATTTTTACAACAATATTAGTATACTGTATACAAAAATTTTCAAAAAACTGTATTTTTTGTAATTGGATATAAACTCCTGAAAATATGATATCGGATTGGCGTCCGATCAAAATTTATTCTAGGATCAATCTGATAAGATTTATTCAGGGTCCTCGATCCAATAAAATTTGATAATTTTTCATACTGATTTGCGTACCTCTGATAATATCGTTTATGTAAAATTAAAAACGCACATGAAATATAATGTTTTTATCCAATTATTTCAGAATGATTCAATTGTGACCTCAACGTATCAACCTCCAACTTCTCATCCAATTTCTGGTTGGAATTATTCATATCATTCTTCGTCTGTGTATTCAGGGCTGGATTCAACAAGGTAAAAGCGGGAAAAAATCATACTCTGCAAATAATATCTATTACGGTACTTGCTAGGGCTTTTATGCCACTGTTTTAGCCAAATTTTCTATATAATTGGGCCTTTGAAAACGACTTATCTGATTTAGTTTTTAGATAGCTCAAACTCATCACAAATATCTAATAAATTGATCCGAATCGGATCTTTTTTCATGTTATTCTGAGATTATTGTAATTTTTTTATTGTCAGTTTTTTAAAAAATTTTGGATTTTTGTTAAATATTTGTGCTCAGTTTGAATTATCTAAGAACTTAATCGGATGAGTCGTTTTCAAAAGCCGAATTTGATAAAAATGTTAACTGAAAAGCCACAGCGAGTACCGTAGTAGATAAAGGGTATATCATATACCATATCGAAAATTATCCCTACTGCGCCTTTCTGTCCAAGCCTACATGTAGTGTAGGTAGTGACGTTCTGAATAGCTGGCCGCTCTGGATGGCTGGCAAGGCGTCACAGGTAGGCGTAGACAGAAAGGCGCAGTAGGGATCATTTTCGATATACCCTCTAAATGAGAGATTTGTCGAATTCACGCGATTTTGTAGCGTGAGCGGTCGAAGCATCTTATAGCATTAATCATAAAAGCGCCATGTTAAGGCTTAACAATGCAAAGCGACAAACCCATTATTACCATTGTATGCCGAAAAATAGTTATTGACAATTTTTAATTTATGATTTTTATTCAGAAATAAACACTTCCTGATACATTGAAATTCACAAATTTCATATTTTTTAATAAGGCTGATGGAAAGCCAAAATGCAAAATTTTATCATAAAATCCTTATTTTCTGGATCCAAAATAAACAATCAATCATATATTTTATTTGGACCGATTTCCTTCCTTATTGGAATACAATAAACAAACTAAGACGATTTGAAATATGAAATTGTGAACGTAAAAAATTTGCATCTCCTGGATAATTTATTTTTGTTATTTTGAGTCCTATGAGTTTTGTTCAAAAACGAGCGCTTCCGTTCGTCCAACGGCTTCGCTACAAATGGCATCAGCACCATGTTTGAGATCCAAACATTTGACAGAAAAGTGTATTTTTTCTGAAAAATGATCAGAATTATCTTTTGACAAGATGGACCAATTAAATGAATATCAATTTTTAAATTCCTTATTTCCAATCGTTTAATTTTAACTTTATACTTCAGACCAAGTATTCATTATTCTGGATTTTCTCCTGCTATTCACCCGTATGGTACAAACTGTTCAACAGGTCAACCTGCCCTAAATTATTACCCTCAATACTCGTACTCGGAACCATATGGACATTATGGAATCAATTCTGAGCCGCCCATCATCAACATCGGGTAATAGGCTTGTTTAATCAAAGTAAATTAATTGGCAGAGACTAAAGTTAATATCTTTTAAGAAATCATTAAATCAGATAAACTTTAAAAAAATCGACGTAATCTTCGTTATGAAATAATTTTTATATTTTCAAGAAGTCAATTTTTGACAAAATTTGTCAAAATTTTAGACAAATTATTATGGTATTCCAAAAATTTTACATAAAAACGTATATTTTTGAGTTTCCATAACAGTCAAAAAATGCGAATCCGCAAAATTCAAAACTAAACTTTAAAGAAATAATGATAATTTTTTAGTCGTCAGATGATCTGGAAAGCTTTGCAAGAGATTTCAAACAACGCAGAATAAAATTGGGATACACTCAGGTGAACTTTTATTATTCAAATGGCTCATTTTTGATCTAAGTCAGAATAAATTGTCTTGACAAAATTAAGGCGGTTAATTCGACATCTACAAATCTGAAATTTTTTACAAATATTGATAAAAAATTTTTGAAAAAGATTTTTGACTAATTAAAAAATGGAAGATAAGTAATACTACCGATCCCGAAATTTTTATTTATTTGAAAACCCTTCAATTGTCGATGTTTTTGGTAAATTGTTTCAAACCACTGTGGAGTCTTATACAGTAATGTCAGAACGCAATCCGATGAGTCGTTTTCAAAAACCGAAATATAAACGGTGTGGACACCTTATTACCTACAATACTAATAATGTGATGCGAAGAACGGTGTCAAAAAATCGAACCTTTTCGAAGGTTGGTTGAACGGCGTGAATTGTCACGTAATATTGCGTTCAATCAGCAACGCGTAACGAATCACGCCCATCTCTCAGCCAATCCCCGCGAACCAAAATTTTTGAGCAGAAGGAGACAAGTCCTGTCTCTTTTTTTGAAATTCGCATTACCTTATTAGTATTGTACCTTAATAGCCATTTGGTTGACAAAGAAGTGAGAAATAGAAAAAGAGTCAAGAAATTTTTGTGTCATGCCAATTTGGTTGCTAATTTTTTAACTGAAATTGTTGAATTGACATTAATTTTTATTTGAAAATGTCATCTCACAAAAATTTCAAATATACATTAACCTTATCACTAAATAAACATTGGAAATGGCGAAAATCGACGTTTTGAGAAGGACCTTGCAGAGACCCGGCAGATATATTAACATAATGGCATCGAAAAAAGATTGCATATATTACAGGCGCCTTTTTTATAAACATGAGAAAACTAAATTAAAATTTTTTCGATGACAAAGAATCGCGCTTTAAAAAAATTTTGTGTGTATCAAAAATTCGCCGACAATATTTGATAATAATGTCGTTTTCTCGAATTCAACAATAATTAAAAAAAAATTATCTTCTTTGAATTTATTTTACAACACAGATGCGCAAGTTGGGTTGATACGGCCTAAAATCAGATTCCTGCTGCTTAATTTTTATGAATTACATTAAAAAATTTCCTTCTTAAATGTCGTGCCCTACTTTTGCGCCTGTTAACGCCTTTTATCAAATATTCTGAGAAATTAACTGGGTCCTTAATTTTAAACAAAATTTCGTTTTTGTAATCAAAATTTTAGGCTGACGTTGGGCTAGCTCTTGGAACCTTGTATGGAAATGTTTTTTCTCAGACAACGATTTGTAGATTTGAAGCTCTTCAATTATCATTCAAAAATATGTGCAAGTTGAAACCTCTTTTACAAAAATGGTTGCAGTTTGCAGTTAAAGGTAAGTTACAAAAAGTATTGTGAAGTGTTGAGTCATAATATCATGCCCATGCAGGGGACGCCGGGAAGCTACGCAAAGCTTATTTCGTAAAAAAATTGAAAAAATTAAATGATGTGAAGTACATTTACTGACCAAAATACTCTGTGAGATCCTTTTTTGGGGAAAAAAGTGCGTCATCAAAGTAAGGCGGGAAAAAACGTAAAAAGGCGTAGTCAATTACACGCGCGCAAGTTTTCCCGCAGTTAACCGCTAAAACTTTAAACGAATTAATTCGCTTTTAAAAGCACGTTAATAATTAGAGGAGGAAATAATTTTGTGCGATCAATCATGTAAGAATGAAGTTGATAGTATCAGGATTTTTTCTTGAAAAATTGTTGTTAATTTTAAATGTTTTCCCTAGATCAAACAACTGGATTTTCGGCCTTAGAAAAATCAGCAAACTCGGGTCGTAAAAGAAAAAAACGTCCTTCCCAGGAGGTAAGATTCAGACACTTACGGAATATTTTTAATTTCTTTACAAATAATTTTAGGACTCGACAAATTATGGTTACGATAATCGTGGAATTAAAAGTAATCCTGGATGCAATCAAGAATTAAGACTAAGTAAAATTATTAAAAAAGAGTAATTGTAGAAACTGTTCAAAGTATTATTTGTAAAAATGTACAGTGGGTCTTAGTTAAAATAAAATAAACCGATGCTGCATGTTTTTCTTGAAATTGTAAAAAGAATTTTTTATATAACACATGACCAAAATATAGCGAGAATATTTTGAAAATTCACCCAAATCTACCCTTTTCAATAAATTAACCTTTATTATAAATCAAAAGTTTACTTTGAATTATTAAAAAAACAATTAAAAATGGAGTCGACGCTAAACAAGTTCCCTACCTGAAAAAAGGTTAAATGTATTTCATTGATTATGCGAAGATTTTCAAGATGACTTGAAGTACAATACTTTAAGTACTGAGAAGTTCGAGAAAAAAAGATTTTTTAAATCTATTTGAATTTTTGATCAGATACATAATGGATACCTTAAAAGTATTTGAAAAACTTATTACTTGACATGTTTCAGTTATTCAGCGTTGCGCAAAAGTTAAGATTTGTTCGCAGACAAATAATAAGACTTCGAATTCTGACAGAAATGTTTTTTAGGTAAATTTTGATCGTACACATTTTAAACATTTTTGGTCGACTCTCTTTATTCAATCCTAAGCGATTAAAATGCGTAGGCGTAAAATTTTTACTTCTTTGAAGAAAAAACGTTTTCAATACAAAATCTTTATTCGCAAAACCAATGCAAAACTAAATCATAAAATGAAACATTTCGTATCTTTTATTTTACGAAGTTTTTATATAAAGATATTTTTGAAAAATTTGGCTGAAAATTATGTCAATTTTGGAAAAGAGCACGAAACAATTTTAATTTTCTTGAATGTTCAAACTTGTGGGGTTTGTTGGTTTTATGAAATAAGTTCAAATGTCAACACTCGTTATATTTTCATAAACTCACCCGAAATCGGAATGATTACTAATCATAATAACTGATAGTAACGGCTTTTCGTTTTTGACTTTCTGGTAACATCTTTCAAGAATAATATAATATGTAATTGATAATATAATTATCTACGGTATTTTTACAAAATTAAAAATTTTCGCAAGTTTTGTCGATTTGAAAAAAAAATTAAAATACATCCTTCAATTGTGAAATTTTGTCCACTTTGGACCAACTTCCGAGAAAATTGGTCATCGAACATAAATTATTTTGTGCAGGGTTTATTCCGCACACAATTTTCAACAATTAATTTATTAATAATTTGTATTTGTGTGTTGAGCTCAAATGCGAAATTCATTTATTATGATGATGCTTAAAAAAAATCATTTCTGACGGTTTCTGAGAGACTTTAAAATTGGATTCAAAAAACAACAAACCGATTTTTCGCATAATTAATTCGCGTTATTAAACAAAAATATGAACTTGACCGGATAAGTACTTAACACTGACTACCGCGAATCGTTTTTCTTGGCTGATTTGGTATAACATTAAATTTTCATGGACAATGTTTGACATAAACTACCCCTAATAATTGCCTTTTTACGTTTTTTGTTCTGCGTGTTTCATTGTTTACTTATTTTTCCCAGGACGGTCGTTAACAATAATGGATAATAATCTTTTTTCAACCTAAGTCCATCTTAAAAATGCTTACGATCTCTATAGCGCGTGTTCGAATCCCACTAGTGTTGTCTTATTGATTGTCCTGAGTATGATTATTAGCTAGGGTGCTTGATATTGGGACCGCCAAAGTTGATTGATGTTTAATCACCTAAGTAATCACTTTAGTCTTAAGACAACATAAGTGGGATTAGAACACGCGCTTTAGAGGTAATATACATTTTTTAGATTGACTTAGGTTGGAAAAACGATATAGAGCTCATTAAATGAGCCTCATTTGATAAAAATTGCACGTTTATTATTTGATGCCCAGTTTTTGGTCGTAGGCTGATTTAAAACTAAATTTAAAAAAATCAAACTTTTAACATAAAGCCAGCTTCTATCGGAATTCAGCCAATTTTGATCTCAATTTCTGATGAGCTTGAAGTTAATATAAACCTTTATAGATTATATAATATAATTATATATCCATCTATGAGCCGGTTTATAATGGTCTCATAAAAAACCTCGACGAATATTCGATCCATTATTCTGGATGTATTAAAATTCATAATTTTTAACATTTTAATTATTCGATAAACGACAAGATTACATTATTAAAAATATACTCTTTTATGAATTGGTGTGATTTTTATGAAATCGTAATAAATTCTCGTCTAATAAAACATTTGTCTGAAAATTGAGCTGGATTTTACGAGCACCGATTGTATGACTATTTCAAAATCTAATTTAAAGATTTTTAGTTAAACAAACAAATAAATAAATAAATAAACTTTTCTGTACTCACGAAATGACTAATTTGAGCGCTTACTGACTAAAGAGAAACAATTTTAGAAATGTATTCACAATATGTAAGTTCTTTATTGTAGCAGAAATATAATATCATTCATATTTTATTTTCATTTTGGTTTTTGCTAACGTTTTCGTTTATTTAAACATAATCATGCATTTTAAGTTAAAATTTTTAACAATTGAATTTTTTTATCATAAAACACACAAGTCAAGTTCAGCAATAATCTAGAGTTTATTTATATTTTACTACATTTTTTTATCAGAATTTTTGTAGTAAAATTGACCCACCGTTTTCGCATAATATTTTATGTGATTTATTCAGCCGATCGACGGTTAAATTATTATCATGCCGACTAGGTGACGGAGTTAGAAAAGTTTAAACCTAAAACCTTATCTTGAAATTTTTATCTTGGCTATTTTTTAAAGAATTCACTACTGAACATGATACACACAAAAAAATTGCTAATGTTCGACTTTTTTGTCAACCAGATCCGGAGGTGACAGTCTACCTGAAACCCTTAATTTTTGGTGTAATATAATTTTTTCGGTGGATTTAAATTTTTTGTGGAATTACATTTTTGAAGGTTTTCAAAAAAATTCAAATACCTTCATGATTTCATGAGAAACTGTAAAATTTTAAGATATTTTGTAATTAATTCTCAGTGACTAAGTGCGCGGTCCCTGATTATCAAAGAATATCCTGTCGAAAAAACTTAATTTCAAGATTATCTGATATTCTAGAATTTTTTCGACATTCAAATTTTTGACCGAAGTTGACCCGAAGTTCCAACTCAGGTCCCAAATTAATCGTTGTGCAAATAAATGAATTCTCTAAAGAATTTAACAAAACTTTTAAACAGGAAATCAAAAGTATAAATTTTGAACAAATTGTTATATTATATGGTTTCAAATTGGAAATTTCTAAAACAAAAATAAGTATCGATTTTATGGATAGTTTATTTTTTGTATTTGAGATTAAAACATCTTGTCCGGATCTGATCTTTCAATGAAAACGGACCAATTCAACAATTCCGATCTGATCTAATTTGACTATTCATGATTTATGGTCCATAAATTATGGAGCATTAATTAAAGCTCTTCTATTTTAAAGTTTAATTTTCATTATAATTTTTTTTGAATATAATTTGTTTGTCAATTTCTTTGCGTATTAAAAATTAAAAAAAAATTACTTTTGATTATCTGAGATTTTAAGTCAAAGTTCCGTATTAGAAGAACGTATTAGAAGAATGATCTGAAAATTTTGAAAATATTACTTTCAATTAATAGGCCATAAAGGAACATTTTGAAATTTTCTCTTAGAAACTAAGATTTGTTTTACTATGTTATGACCATATAAGTTATAAAATATTTGAACTAATCGATCAGAAGAACAAAATGAGCTTTTTATGCAGAGAAACTAAGTTCAATGCCGCATGAAGTCATCGAAATTAACTGGCTGGCAAAAAAAAATTTATACAATATTCAAAACCGCGCGAATATGAAAAATGCGCTAGTGAGTGAGCCTGCGAAAAGTGAATTTAATTTGCCTGCGAAAGTACGTTTTTCAAAAAAGTTTTTTTCATTATTTATTTGGTTAAACTTCTACATGTCTTTGACAAGGTACACTTTTTCAAGTATACGTATTCGAATATTTATAAATTTATACATTACTAATCGTGGTTAGCGTTCCGAGCGGTCCCAGAAAGTCCATTTCTTGTATCAAATGACTTAAACGTACGCCGCCCTCCGAACGCTCCAAAAAATAAGTATTGTACATAAAAACAGTACAAAGGGGGCGATATCTCCGACCCAATATCGTGAAATTCGACGAAATCGCATTAAAAACCTACGAAATTTCATGATTTTTAGTTAACAAACTTCCACTGCCAATATTGCCGAATGTGCCAATATCGGTTAAAATGTCCAGGTTAGCCGAATTTTTTTGAAATTTGTATCACAAATTACTCTATGGGCGTCATGAATGACGTCATTTTCTGGATTAAATGACAAAAATCTACTTCTTCAACTTTTATTTGATCGCATTTTGTGAATTATTTAATTTTACGCATTTTGATGATACACTTTATTCGAAACTTTTATGAAACTCCTGATAAAGTTCGAAAAATTATTGACATAAAACGTCATTTTGAAGGCCTACGCGTTCTTTCATTTTTTGGACAAAATAATTTATTACTGTCTCGATATCGCCGAATCTGCCCGAATCTTCCCGCGATATTGCCCCCCCCTGTATACATTTTTTGGTAACTATTATAAATTAAATTTTGACAGGCCCACAAATAAATGTACGATTTTTACAGGTACTCAAATCGGGCGTCAATTTTGGCATTTTTGTCGACCCTTCGTCCAACAAAAACGGAATTTTTCAAATATAAATGTCGCAGCCTGAAGTTCCGAATAAGCCAATAAAATTGGCTTAAATTTGAGCGACCCAATCATATTCTCGCTAAACGCATCGTTCAAATATTCAAAATCTGACTAACAATATGAACAAAATTGTATCGATATTAAATTTTGACTTTTTAAAAATGATCTACAGTAAATCACGAAAGTAACGTGATGGTTATAGATTTTCGATTGTTTGAATTCAAATAAGTTACACATTTTTTTACCAACCGAAGTGAATGGTAAAAATAAAGGTGATCTCTATAGCGCGTGTTCAAATCCCACTATTGTCAAATCCCACGCCGTCTTATTGGCTGGTGTTGATCGGCTAATTTTAGAACCAATCAACTTAGGCGCTCCCAATATCTAGCACTCTTGCCTATTTTTATACTCAAGACAATCACTAAGACCACATAAGTGGGATTTGAACACGTAGTATATAGATCACCATATTTTCGAGATTCACTTTGGTTGGAAACAGGGTATGGATCTAAGTCTATTTTATTTTTCAAATATTTTATATTTTAGTTAAAGATGAATCAAAAATTAATTCCAGCCCTCGTTTCCATCGCTATTTTTGGTTTGGTTATTATATATGTTTCCTTGTTATCTAATGTTGAATCGAATGATGAAAAAAGAAACCCAAAGCTAGGATCGAATTCATTCTCGGATTCAGGATCGGAATCCAAAAATTTCGATAAATTATTCGATGAAATGATCAAAATCGAAACTGAAATTCGAGAGTTGAAAAATGATCGACAAATTCCGCCATCTACGCAAGACGATGAAAATAGTCAAAGTGAAAAAACTTATAAAAGTATACCAGCATTAAAAAGAGCAGATAATCTCACAGAAGGAAAAGTCAAAATTTAAATGATGATTAGATTTAAGGGAGATCGGTGCTTAGGGACAGATTTGCTCTTTTTTCAAATTCATTTTCAGAAGTCCGCTTTTGTAAAAAAACTCAAAAAGGAGAGTTGACCTTCAAAGGTGTCTGAATTTGAGAACATTATAGTTTTTTTAATTATTTTTTTGGCGGCAAGCGGAATTAATAAAAAAATGATATCCACCAATTAGGAGCTTGTATTTCTCAAAGTTTTCGAAAATTGAACAGTTTTCTAACTTTTCCAGATTAACCCGTATATTTTGCCGGAAATAACGACGAGAAGTTCCTTGATACTTTATTTCAAATTTTAGCTGTATTATTAGCATGAATTTAATTTAAAGAATCTCAAAAAATGCCGGAAATTATTTTTCTCAAATTTGCCCAAATAACTCAGGCTGTATACATGTTAAATCTTAATGATTCATATCGAACACTTTTTAAAGAAAATCAGCATATTTAGCCTCTTGTACATAACGCATTTAGTAAATGACGTTTTATAGTAAAACTTTTACTACACATTCATATATCTTTTTAACGAACTAATGTTAATCTAGGATGTGCGGGCTGAGGAGTGGCCCCATGAGTGGCTAGCAGGTGTCTAAGGAGTGTTAGGATTGGCTCCTTCCGCCCGGACATCCTAGATTAGTTCGCTAAAGGGATATATTTGCTTTTCCCGCCTACAAGTTATTGACACGCGACTTTCATAAATATAAAAATATGATTTAGCTTAAACTTTATTACGCCACAAGGTTCTTTTTTAAAATTTTTGGAATTTTAATTTATTTTCATCTTAACTTCCATTCAAAGAATTTTGACTTCTCGATCAGTGTTGAATGAAAACAAAAAAATTGAGTATAAAAAGTGGAAGAAATTAGCTTTGATGGATCAGATCGGCGATTTCAGAAATGGTAAATGCAATAAAAAAGATAAATTATATTTTCTTAAAACGTCAAAAACTGGTGGAACGACAATGGCAAATATTCTGATAAGATTTGGATTCGCTCGGCCGGGAACAAATTATTTACTTGGAGAATCGTCAAATGGAGGAATGTTTTTTCTAAATGGATATATGCCTTTTTCTGAGAAAGTTTGCTTTCTGGGAAAAGATATCAAACCGAGACCTATTTTTGATATTTCATACGTTCATATGAAGTAAGTTCGAAATTAAAAAAAAATAAAATACAGTGGGTGAGACCAATGGGCAACACACGAGCTTTTCGAAAAAGTGTTGCCCATTGGTCTCACTGTTGCCCATTGATCTCATACGAATGGTGTTGCNTGTGATGCGCAGAACGGTGTCAAAAATCACCTTTCGAAGGTTGGTTGAACGGCGTGAATTGTCACGTACTATTGCGTTCAATCAGCAACGCGTTACGAATCACGCCCATCTCTCAGCCCAATCCCGCGAACAAGATTTTTGAGCAGAGGAGACAAGTCCTGTCTCTTTTTTTGAAATTCGCATTACCTTATTAGTATTGTACCTTAATAGCCATTTTGTGACAAAGAAGTGAGAAATAGAATAAAAGTCAAGAAATTTTTGTGTCATGCCCATTTGGTTGCTAATTTTCTTACTGAGATTGTTGAATTGACATTTAATTTTTATTTGAAAATGTCATCTCAAAAAACGTCAAAATATACATTAACCTTATCACTAAAACATTAGAAAGGCGAAAAATCGACGTTTTGAGAAGGACCTTGTAGAGACCCGGAGATATATTAACATAATGGCATCGAAAAAAAGATTGCATATATTACAGGCGCATTTTTTATAACATGAGAAAACTGAATTAAAATTTTTCGATGACAAAGAATCGGCGCTTTAAAATTTTTTTGTGTGTATCAAAAATTCGCCGACAATATTTGATAAAAATGTCGTTTCTCGAATAATTAAAAAAAAATATTTTGTTTGAATTTATTTCACAACACAGATGCGCAAGTGGGGTTGATACGACCCAAAATCAGATTCCTGCTGCTTAATTTTATGAATTATATTTAAAAATCTCCTTCTAAATGTCGTGCCTACTTTTGCGCCTGTTAACCGCCTTTTATCAAAGATTCTGAGAATTTACTGGGTCTTTAATTTTAAACAAATTTCGTTTTGTAATCAAAATTTAAGGCAGACGTTGGACTAGTCTTGGAACCTTGTATGGAAATGTTTTTTCTCAGACAACGATTTGTAGATTTGAAGCTTTCAATTATCATTCAAAATATGTGCAAGTTGAAACCTTCTTTACAAAAATGGTTGCAGTTTGCAGTTAAGGTAAGTTATAAACAAGCATTGTGAATGTGTTGAGTCATAATATCATGCCCATGCGGACGCCGGGAAGCTACAAAAAGCTTATTTCGTAAAAAATTGAAAAAATTAAATGATGTGAAGTACATTTACTGACCAAAATATTCTGTGAGATCCTTTTTTGTGCAAAAAAGTGCGTCATCAAAGTAAGGCGGGAAAAAGAAACGTAAAAAGCGTGGCCAATTACACGCGAGCTAGTTTTCCCGCAGTTACCGCTTAAACTTTTAACAAATTAACTTCGCTTTTAAAAGCACGTTATTAATAAGAGAGGGAAATAATTTTGTGCGATCAATCTTGAAGAATGAAGTTGATAGTGATTCAGGATTTTGAGATTTGTTCTCGAAAATTGTTGTTATTTTAAATGTTTTCCCTAGATCAAACAACTGGATTTTCGGCCTTAGAAAATCAGCAAAAAACCGGCCGTAAAAGAAAAAAACGTCCTTCCCACGAGGTAAGATTCAGACACTTACGGAATATTTTAATTTCTTTACAAATAATTTTAGGACTCGAAAATTATGTTACGATAATCGTGGAATTAAAGTAATCCTGAGAGCAATCAAGACTTAAGACTAAGTAAAATTATTAAAAAAGAGTAATTGTAGAAACTGTTCAAAGTATTATTTGTAAAAATGTACAGTGGGTCTTAGTTAAATAAAATAAACCGATGCTGCATGTTTTTCTTGAAATTGGAAAGAATTTTATATAACACATGACCAAAATATATAGGCGAGAATATTTGAAAATTCACCCAATCTACCCTTTTCATAAATTAACCTTTATTATAAATCAAAAGTTTACTTTGAATTATTAAAAAACAATTAAAAATGGAGTCGACGCTAAACAAGTTCCCTACCTGAAAAAAGGTTAAATGTATTTCAATTGATTATGCGAAGTTTTCAAGATGACTGAAGTACAATACTTAAGTACTGAGAAGTTCGACGAAAAAAAGATTTTTAAATCTATTTGAATTTTTGACAGATACATAATGGATACCTTAAAAGTATTTGAAAAACTTATACTGACATGTTTCAGTTATTCAGCGTTGCGCAAAAGTTAAGATTGTGCGCAGACAAATAATAAGACTTAGAATCTGACAGAAATGTTTTTTAGGTAAATTTTGATCGTAACACATTTTAAACATTTTTGTTCGACGTCGACTCTCTTATTCAATCCTAAGCGATTAAAATGCGTAGGCGTAAAATTTTACTTCTTTGAAGAAAAAACGTTTTCAATACAAAATCTTTATTCGCAAAACCAATGCAAAACTAAATCATAAAATGAAACATTTCGTATCTTTATTTTTACGCAGTTTTTTATAAAGATATTTTGGAAAAATTTGGCTGAAAATTATGTAATTTTGGAAAGAGCACGAAACAATTTTAATTTTCTTGAATGTTCAAACTTGTGGGTTTGTTGGTTTTATGAAATAAGTTCAAATGTCAACACTCGTTATATTTTCATAAACTCACCCGAAATCGGAATGATTACTAATCATAATAACTGATAGTACGGCTTTTCGTTTTTGACTTTCTGGTAACATCTTTCAAGAATATATAATATGTAATTGATAATATAATTATTTACGGTATTTTTACAAAATTAAAAATTTTCGCAAGTTTTGTCGATTTTTTGAAAAAAAAATTAAAATACATCCTTCAATTGTGAAATTTTGTCCACTTTGGACCAACTTCCGAGAAAATTGGTCATCGAACATAAATTATTTTGTGCAGGGTTTATTCCGCACACAATTTTCAACAATTAATTTATCAATAATTTGTATTTGTGTGTTGAGCTCAAATGCGAAATTCATTTATTATGATAGATGCTAAAAAAACATTTCTGACGGTTTCTGAGAGACTTTAAATTGGATTCAAAAAAAACAACAAACCGATTTTTCGCATAATTAATTCGCGTTATTAAACAAAAATATGAACTTGACCGGATAAGTACTTAACACTGACTACGCGAATCGTTTTTCTTGGCGATTTGGTATAACATTAAATTTTCATGGAAAATGTTTGACATAAACTACCCCTCATAATTGCCTTTTTACGTTTTTTGTTCTGCGTGTTTCATTGTTTACTTATTTTTCCCAGGACGGTCGTTAACAATAATGATAATAATCTTTTTTCACCTAAGTCCATCTTAAAAATGCTTACGATCTCTATAGCGCGTGTTCGAATCCCACTATGTGGTCTTATTGATGTCCTGAGTATGATTATTAGCTAGGGTGCTGATATTGGGACCGCCAAAGTTGATTGATGTTTAATCACCTAAGCAATCACTTTAGTCTTAAGACAACATAAGTGGGATTAGAACACGCGCTTTAGAGGTATATACATTTTTTAGATTGACTTAGGTTGGAAAACGATATAGAGCTCATTAAATGAGGCTCATTTGATAAAAATTGCACGTTATTATTTGATGCCCAGTTTTTGGTCGTAGGCTGATTTAAAACTAAATTTAAAAAAAAAAACTTTTAACATAAAGCCAGCTTCTATCGGAATCAGCCAATTTTTGATCTCAATTTCTGATGAGCTTGAAGTTAATATAACCTTTATAGATTATATAATATAATTATATATCCATCTATGAGCCGGTTTATAATGGTCTCATAAAAAACCTCGACGAATATTCGATCCATTATTCTGGATGTATTAAAATTCATAATTTTTAACATTTAATTATTCGATAAACGACAAGATTACATTATTAAAAATATACTCTTTATGAATTGGGTGGATTTTTATGAAATCGTAATAAATTCTCGTCTAATAAAACATTTGTCTGAAAATTGAGCTGGATTTTACGAGCACCGATTGTATGACTATTTCAAAATCTAATTTAAAGATTTTTAGTTTAAACAAACAAATAAATAAATAAATAAAACTTTCTGTACTCACGAAATGACTAATTTGAGCGCTTACTGACTAAAGAGAAAAAATTTTAGAAATGTATCACAATATGTAAGTTCTTTATTGTAGCAGAAATATTAATATCATTCATATTTATTTTCATTTTGGTTTTTGCTAACGTTTTCGTTTATTTAAACATAATCATGCATTTAAGTTAAAATTTTTAACAATTGAATTTTTTATATCATAAAACACACAAGTCAAGTTCAGCAATAATCTAGAGTTTATTTATATTTTACTACATTTTTTTATCAGAATTTTGTAGTAAATTGACCCACCGTTTCGCATAATATTTTAGTGATTTATTCAGCCGATCGACGGTTTAAATTATTATCATGCCGACTAGGTGACGGAGTTAGAAAAAGTTTAAACCTAAAACCTATCTTGAAATTTTTATCTTGGCTATTTTTTAAAGAATTCACTACTGAACATGATACACACAAAAAAATTGCTATGTTCGACTTTTTTGTCAACCAGATCCGGAGGTGACAGTCTACCTGAAACCCTTAATTTTTGGTTTAATATAATTTTTTCGGTGGATTTAAATTTTTTGTGGAATTACATTTTGAAGGTTTTCAAAAAAATTCAAATACCTTCATGATTTCATGAGAAACTGTAAAATTTTAAGATATTTGTAATTAATTCTCAGTGACTAAGTGCGCGGTCCGCTGATTATCAAGAATATCCTGTCGAAAAAACTTAATTTCAGATTATCTGATATTCTAGAATTTTTTCGACATTTAATTTTGACCGAAGTTGACCCGAAGTTCCAACTCAGGGCCCAAATTAATCGTTGTGCAAATTAAATGAATCTCTAAAAGATTTAACAAACTTTTAAACAGGAAATCAAAAGTATAAATTTTGAACAAATGTTATATTATGTGGTTTCAAATTGTTATATTATATGGTTTCAAATTGGAAATTTCTAACAAAAATAAGTATCGATTTTATGGATAGTTTATTTTTTGTATTTGAGATTGAAACATCTTGTCCGGATCTGATCTTTCAATGAAAACGGACCAATTCAACAATTCCGATCTGATCTAATTGACTATTCATGATTTATGGTCCATAAATTATGGAGCATTAATTGAAGCTCTTCTATTTTAAAGTTATTTTCATTACAATTTTTTTTGAATATAATTTGTTTGTCAATTTCTTTGCGTATTAAAAATTAAAAAAAAAATACTTTTGATTATCTGAGATTTTAAGTCAAAGTTCCGTATTAGAATAACGTATTAGAAGAATGATCTGAAATTTTGAAAATATTACTTTCAATTAATAGGCCATAAAGGAACATTTTGAAATTTTCTCTTAGAAACTAAGATTTGTTTTACTATGTTATGACATATAAGTTATAAAATATTTTGAACTAATCGATCAGAAGAACAAAATGAGCTTTTTATGCAGAGAAACTAAGTTCAATGCCGCATAAAGTCATCGAAATTAACTGGCTGGCAAAAAAAAATTTATATAAGATTCAAAACCGCGCGAATATGAAAAATGCGCTAGTGAGTGAGCCTGCGAAAAGTGAATTTAATTTGCCTGCGAAAGTACGTTTTTCAAAAAGTTTTTTTCATTATTTATTTGGTTAAACTTCTACATGTCTTTGACAAGGTACACTTTTTCAAGTATACGGTATTCGAATATTTATAAATTTATACATTACTAATCGTGGTTAGCGTTCCGAGCGGTCCCAGAAAGTCCATTTCTTGTATCAAATGACTTAAACGTACGCCGCCCTCTGAAACGCTCCAAAAAATAAGTATTGTACATAAAAACAGTACAAAGGGGGCGATCCTCCGACCCAATATCGTGAAATCGACGAAATCGCATTAAAAACCTACGAAATTTCATGATTTTTAGTTAACAAACTTCCACTGCCAATATTGCCGATGTGCCAATATCGGTTAAAATGTCCAGGTTAGCCAAATTTTTTTGAAATTTGTATCACAAATTACTCTATGGGCGTCATGAATGACGTCATTTTCTGGATTAAATGACAAAATCTACTTCTTCAACTTTTATTTGATCGCATTTTGTGAATTATTTAATTTTACGCATTTTGATGATACACTTTATTCGAAACTTTTATGAAACTCCTGATAAAGTTCGAAAAATTATTGACGAAAACGTCATTTTGAAGGCCTACCGCGTTCTTTCATTTTTTGGACAAAATAATTTATTACTGTCTCCATATCGCCGATCTGCCCGAATCTTCCCGCGATATTGCCCCCCTGTATACATTTTTGGTAACTATTATAAATTAAATTTTGGCCAGGCCCACAAATAAATGTACGATTTTACAGGTACTCAAATCGGGCGTCAATTTGGCATTTTTGTCGACCCTTCGTCCAACAAAAACGGAATTTTTCAAATATAAATGTCGCAGCCTGAAGTTCCGAATAAGCCAATAAAATTGGCTTAAATTTGAGCGACCCAAGCATATTCTCGCTAAACGCATCGTTCAAATATTCAAAATCTGACTAACAATATGAACAAAATTGTATCGATATTAAATTTTGACTTTTTAAAAATGATCTACAGTAAATCACGAAAGTACGTGATGGTTATAGATTTTCGATTGTTTGAATTAAATAAGTTACACATTTTTTTTCCAACCGAAGTGAATGGTAAAAATAAAGTGATCTCTATAGCGCGTGTTCAAATCCCACTATTGTCAAATCCCACGCCGTCTATTGGCTGGTGTTGATCGGCTAATTTTAGAACCAATCAACTTAGGCGCTCCCAATATCTAGCACTTCTTGCCTATTTTTTATTACTCAAGACAATCACTAAGACCACATAAGTGGGATTTGAACACGTAGTATATAGATCACCATATTTTCGAGATTCACTTTGGTTGGAAACAGGGTATGGATCTAAGTCTATTTTATTTTTCAAATATTTTATATTTTAGTTAAAGATGAATCAAAAATTAATCCAGCCCTCGTTTCCATCGCTATTTTTGGTTTGGTTATTATATATGTTTCCTTGTTATCTAATGTTGAATCGAATGATGAAAAAAGGAAACTCAAAGCTAGGATCGAATTTATTCTCGGATTTCAGGATCGGAATCCAAAAATTTCGATAAATTATTCGATGAAAGATCAAAATCGAAACTGAAAATTCGAGAGTTGAAAAATGATCGACAAATTCCGCCATCTACGCAAGACGATGAAAATAGTCAAAGTGAAAAAACTTATAAAAGTATACCAGCATTAAAAAGAGCAGATAATCTCACAGAAGGAAAAGCCAAAATTTAAATGATGATAGATTTAAGGGAGATCGGTGCTTAGGGACAGATTTGCTCTTTTTTTCAAATTCATTTTCAGAAGTCCGCTTTTGTAAAAAAACTCAAAAAGGAGAGTTGACCTTCAAAGGGTCTGAATTTGAGAACATTATATTTTTTTAATTATTTTTTTGGCGGCAAGCGGAATTAATAAAAAATGTTTCAACCAATCAGGAGCTTGTATTTCTCAAAGTTTTCGAAAATTGAACGGTTTTCTAACTTTTCCAGATTAACCCATATATTTTGCCGAAAGATACGACGAGAAGTTCCTTGTCAATTCAAAATTTTAGCAGTATTATTAGCATGAATTTAATTTAAAGAATCTCAAAAAACGCCGGAAATTCTTTTTCTCAAATTTGCCCAAAAAACTCAGGCTGTATGGTTAAATCTTAATGATCATATCGAACACTTTCAAGAAAGTAGCGTATTTATCCTCTGTACATAACGAATTTAGTAAATGACGTTTTAAAGTAAAACTTTTACTACACATTCATATCCCTTTATCACCTTTGGTTAGAATACGTAGCCACTACTCCTTTTAACGTGTGATTTTAACGTTGTTGCTACGCATTCTAACCAAAAGGTGATAAAGGGATATATCTCTTTAACGAACTAATGTTAATCTAAGATGCGGGCTGAGAGTGGCCCCATGAGTGGCTAGGAGGGGTAAGAGTGGTTAGGATTGGATCCCTCAGCCGCACATCTTAGATTAGTTCGCTAAAGGGATACAGCCTGAGTTTTCTCGTTTTACCGCGAAAAAAGTGTGCGGTCGGTTAGACAGCAAAACTTGCATAAAAAAACGGTATGTACACAAAGTAACCAAACTATTTTACCGCGAAAACAGTGTGCGCGAAAAAAAACGCGCGGGGATAAGAATAAAAAAAACGCGGGATAAAAATAAAAAAAAACGCGGGTTGGGAATAAAATCGCGGGGATTTAGCTCTAGATTATTGATATATGTTTTTCGGAATTATGAATTCAAAAATCTAAATTAAATTCATAAAATAAGTATTACTGTGTAAAAAAGAACAAATAATAAAGAAAATGGATAACCCAATACGGCCTGACCAATACGGCCGGGATATTCACATAAGTGTGAAAGGAGATATTCATGTAAATATGCAAAAATTAAGAAAAAAATGAGTAAATTCGACAATTTAATTTATGAAAATTTGCCGAGAAAATTTCATTTCTGTTTTTATGGCTTTCTACTGTTTGTCATTTCACTGCCAACCCAAAAATCAACTCAGGATTTTTTTTCAAGTCGATTTCACCCCTAAATTTAAAAAATATGTTGACATTTATTTCAATTTGGTCGAACCTCAAATCCAGGATTATCACTTTGGAATTTTATGAAGACTGTGTCTGGTTTGAAACGTCCGAAAAACGAAAAAGACCTTCGACAAGAATCAACAATTTTCACTTGAAACTTCAAGAAGGTGGTGAAGAATTTGAACAAGTGCAAAAAGTCATCGATGGTTTCCTAAACGATTAATTTCTGTGATCGAATTCCAGGGCAAAAATTGCGACAATCAGAAAAAAAGAAATTTTGCGTGGCGAAACATCTCGAAAACTTTGCATGCGCAACTCCCGTTAATACAACAACTGAAGAATTGGATGCAGAATGGTCGAGTTACTGCTAGTTGAAGTGCTTCATTCAACCCTACTTTGACTTCAACGCCGAATAAAATATCCATCACTACTACAGAAACACCAACAGTTCTAATGACAATAGATTGAAAGCAAAAAAAATTTATCGCGAAAACAATTATTTAAATAACAATAAATTGCAAATTTTTAACCCTTTTCAGTTGTGCATTAAAATTGAAAAGTAATAATTTTATAGAAAAAATAAGTTATGCGTGTAATAAAATAAACCCGGCTAGGGGTTTTTGCGATTTTTTCGACTTATCAAAAATGTTTGAAACTTTCACACAAATTTTGTACTTAGACAGATTTTCCATAAAAAAACGCGGGTTTTGAATAAAAAAAAAGCGGGGTTTTGAATAAAAAAAACGCGGGATAGGATAAAAAAACGCGGTAAATCACGTGTTAAATTGACTCATCGATTATCTCAAATCGAAGTGAAATTTAATACGTCTGTCTAACCGACCGCATAAAAAAAACGCGGTAAACGAGAAAACTCAGGCTGTATATTTGCTTTTCCGCCTACAAGTTATGACACGCGACTTCATAAATATAAAAATATATTTAGCTTTAACTTTATTACGCCACAAGGTTCTTTTTAATTTTGGAATTTTAATTTATTTTCATCTAACTTCCATTCAAAGAATTTTGACTTCTCGATCAGTTTGGAATGAAAACAAAAAAATTGAGTATAAAAAGTGGAAGAAATTAGCTTTGATGGATCAGATCGGCGATTTCAGAAATGGTAAATGCAATAAAAAAGATAAATTTATATTTCTTTAAAACGTCAAAAACTGTGGAAACAACAATGGCAAATATTCTGATAAGATTTGGATTCGCTCGGCCGGGAACAAATTATTTACTTGGAGAATCGTCAAACGGAGGATGTTTTTTCTAAATGGATATATGCTTTTTCTGAGAAAGTTTGCTTCTGGAAAAGATATCAAACCGAGACCTATTTTTGATATTTCATACGTTCATATGAAGTAAGTTCGAAATTAAAAAAATAAAATACAGTGGGTGAGACCAATGGCAACACGAGCTTTTCGAAAAAGTGTTGCCCATTGGTCTCACTGTTGCCCTTGATCTCATACCGATGGTGTTGCCTTGGTCTCACTAGTCCGCTTTCTTTAATTTAATAACATGTATTTCTGAAAACTAAACACAGTTTTTCGATAGTTTGTTCTAGATTATAAAATGTACAATTTATGGTGAAATTTCACCAAATATATATTAATTTATTATAATTTATCAAAATTAGGGTAAATCAAAAAAATTGCCATAGAAAATTACCAAAAAATTTCAGAGTGTTGCCCATGTCTCCATAGGTCTGAAAAAAATAAAATCTGCAAAAAAGTGTTGCCCATTGGTCTCACTGTTGCCCATTGGTCACTGTTGCTCATTGGTCTCACCCACTTTATATCACATTTGTGCTCTCGATCTTAGTCTTTCAGAAAGTAACCTGCTTTTCAAAAAGTTCTAAATCGAAAAGCCGTAGGTTTTGTACAAATTTCAAAGATCAAAGACCAGTCAACGGTGTCAAATTGACATTGTCAATCCAGTTTCAGTCAAAACTAAGATCTGGACCAAAAATGTGACAAACTGTTCACACAAATATTTGATAACCTTGTATCCGATGATTTATGTCAATAGGCCAATTAAAGGATAGTGTTGACGACCATTTTTTTTTGTCATATGAAATTCCAAAACTAAATATTTCAACCCGAAAAAACACTTTTAAATCTTAACAAACACACTTTTGTGACTATTTCCAACTATTTTTAAGGCTTCAAGACAAAATTGAAAAGATTGTCAAAAACCCTATGAAAACTTCTGACGTCCACCCCTTCTTAATGCACCATTTCTGGAAAAAAAAATTAAATTATCGAAAAAAGGTCCTTCAAAAAATTCCCCAAGTTTTTGAACTTGTAATTTTTTCAATCTTTTTTATTGCATCTATTAGAACTTTCAAAATTTGAAAAATTTGTCACCGAGGGAAGTCGATTTTTTGCTAGCTCAAAAAGATCGTGACCAAGTTTTTCAGAAACTTAAAAAACTCTTATGCAATGAGAATCAGCAAATTCAGAAAACATCATAAAATAACGCCCAATTGATCTTCATTTAGATATAATCGAACTGCAGTTGACAAGATAATGCACCCAAATACCTTCAAATTGTCAATTCTCCGAGACCCTTTGACAAATTTTATGTCTGGATGGAAATATTATACAAATCTCATCCAGCCAATGATAAATCTGATCAAGAAAAATTTAAATGATGAATCTGCAGACCCAATCAAGGTTATTTCAGGTTCAATGGTTGCCATATATCGGTCGTTTTAATACTAAAAACATGTAAATATAAATTACATAAATTTTTCAAGAAAATCAAACGATAAGTTGGAGACCCTACAACGTCCTTGACTTAAAAATAATATGTTTTAAATTTGATTCCTAAAAATTTAAGGGCTAAAATTTATGGTATTGTTTCACAAATTTAAACTTAAATTTAAGGTTATGGAACATTTTCTGGAAACTCCGTACAAATATTTGGAACAATTTAGATTTGAAAATGCAGCGTATTTATTTACTTACAATCCAATGTTATACTTTTTTGGCTATCCTAGTGAGCTGATAAGAAATTCTGAAAGTAAAGCGCACGATTGGGTTGATATTTGGATTAATGAAATATCGCAGGATTTTGATCAAATATTGATACTTGAAGGTAACAAAATCTTCACATTCGAAAACAAATTTTTATAAATGCTTCAGTATAAAATTCATATGATGTCAAAATAAATCTCTATGAATATCATGTTACCAACGGAACTCCATCTCAAAAACGATTACTTTCTCTAAAGCGCGAGTTCGAATCCCACTCATGTTGTCTAAGTGATTGCGATCGGATTTGAACACGCGCTATAAAGATAGTAAACGTTTGGGAACCTATTAGTCACTTATGACTTATTGTTTTCGAAAGCTCGAATTATAACGTAATTCCGGCGAAGAAAACACAGGTTGGCGTTCAAGTCGCCATTCGCATTTTTCCGATTTAAAGAAATAAACCTTATAAGCTGAATCCACATTGTTCTTATTTGCATGTGCTCACGTTAAATATAATACAAGCCCTTGGGTTTGTATCACGTTTTTTAGATGGAGTTCCGTTGGGCAAAGGATATGTATGGCTTTCAAAAAATTGAGCGCTTTTTGATAATTTGATGAATTTTCTTAATTGATTATAAATTTTAGTTCACAATTCAAAGTAAAAGGACCTAACCGGTAAAACGTCCATTTTTTTTTTATCTTTTATGAAGGTTTTTCATGGTTATTTTTAGACATAGATCGCTCATTGGCAGTTATGATGCTGAAATCATGCTGGGAAGTTAAAGATATTGTTCATCTAAAGGTGAGAATGATTTAATTCTAGTTTATGAATCATTATTAAAATTTTTTAACATTTTCAATTTAGCTTAATGCACGCAGAGGAGCTCCACAGATTATAAGTATAGATGCTCAAAAAAAATTAAAGGCATTAAATTGGGCAGACTTCAAATTGTACAACTTTTTCAAGGCGAAACTAGAACGAGAAAGTAAGTTCAAGAAATTTTGGTTTAAAAAATAGGGCTAGGTGAACTCGTGCGAACTTTGTTATGCGCGTAATTATCGCCGAATTTGTCAATATCGCCGAATTTGCCAATATCAGTGATATTATATCACCGAAATTTTCGGGCAAAAAACTTTCGGCCATATTGGGCTCCCCTGTTTATCGTTTTTACTGAATTTCGTGAAAAACGACAATTAAACGAAAAATAAATAAAATTAGGCGAAAAACGTCTTTCTAAAATGGAAAACGTTGTTTATAAAAAGTATGAAAAATAACAAAAGTTTGACATGAAATGTAAAAATTGAACGAAAATCTATTCATTTTAATTGTGACTAAAAGTGAAATTTTGACTTTAAATCAAGGGTCGGCATGCCGCGGCATAACATTTCGAAAAATCTGGTCAGATCGAACTTGATCGGATCGCAAATTATAAAAAACCTGATCGGATCGAACTTGATCGGATCGAATTTGATCGGATTGCAGATTTAAAAAACCTGGTCGGATCGAACTTGATCAGATCGGAGATGTCAAAAACCAGATCGGATCGAACTTGATCGGATCCGAGGTTAAGAAATTTTTTAGTATAATTTATGCTAGAAAAATCTTCGAACAGCATTGAAAATTTGAAACTTACATGTTTATATTAGTAAAAATCATTGGAACTGACCGAATAGATAAAATTGTTTACGAAATGAATGTGATGACAGAACAACTACAGTCAGAATGTCTCATAAAAAAAGAAACTGAATATGTGTCTCCCCCAAGGGCGATAAAAGAGAAAATTCGAAATCAAACATGTTACATGCTAATAAGAGGCGATGGTAAGCTTTTATTTATACAGTCAAATACAAATTCTCCATGTTTATTTCATATTTATTAGTTAAGGTAAGGAGGGTGTTGGTCCTAAGAATTTCTGCAGTTCTTATCACATAAAAATGCACCGCATCAACCTTAAATATTTTCAAAGCAAAAGCAACCCATATCTTTTTTCAACCTCAGTGGATCTTTAAAATGAGGGTTATCTCCATAGCGCGTGTTCGAATCCCACTGATGTTGTCTAAGTGATTGTGTGAGTGATTGCCTCAGTGATCACGCACCGATCAACTTTTGCGCTCCCAATATCAAGCACCCTTGCCTATTATCATACCCAAGACCATCACTAAGGCAACATTAGTGGGATTCGAACAAGCGCTATAGAGGTAGCCCTTATTTTAAAGATCCACTTGGGTGGGAAAAAGGATATGTAAAAACAACAAAGATTTTCGCGTTTTTTTGATGTTTTAAGTTTGTTAAAATACTAAGAAAAAACTTAAACTAAAGTTGAGTTAGAAATTAACGTTTGGTAAACTTGGCCACTTAAAGTTTCTAATATCCCTTTATCACCTTTTGGTTAGAATGCGTAGCCACTACTCCTTTTAACGTGTGATTTTAACGTTGTGGCTACGCATTCTAACCAAAAGGTGATAAAGGGATATAGACTACGCGGGAGCCAGTTTTCTATCATTTGTTAACTTGACTGTAGTTTTAGACTATATTCGATGATATTGAATAAAAATTTTCCAAAATTTTTTTTAAGTTTCTTCAAAAATACATTTTTTGAGCTTATGGCTGATTTAAAAAATGGTTTCATAAAATTTTTGATTTTTGACTTAATTTTTGCCGAAATTTGGGCAAATCACAAAATGTGACATAGCCTATGTCACATAGGCGTTATCGAAATAAATGATCTCGTTAATTTCAGAAGAAAATCAAGGAGGAGAGAGCTTTTTGGGTCAACAAAGATGGCCTTGGTAAGCTTACGGCACTCGTGGTTATTAAATTCAAGGATTATTTAATAAATAACCACCTATTTTTTATGTTTAATTTTCAAAGTGAAATAATTCTTGATATTATCGACTGAATTGTTTTTAGAGTTGACTTTGCATACCACAATCGACAATGTTATCAAATGGAAAGGTGAATATCCAGATTGGAGAATGCCAGCGCAAAACGTTAAAAAACTTAAAAAATATGGAGGAAAAGATATACCAGCATTTTGCAGTTGGAATGAAAGTAAGTCGTTTTAAGGTCTTGGGTATTTTATCCCACCTTTTAAATGACGGGAATAAAATGTTATTTTTTCCCGTAAAAAAACGGGATAAAAGACTCCGAACCCTTTTAAACTACATTTGATCTCTTGAATGAGTTTTTGTGATCGACGGAATGAGAATGGAAGGGCAGTAATATTTTGCTTTAAAATTATAATTTATAATACAAGTAATTGTCATTTGGCTCAGGTTAATAAAAAATATACATATTTATAAAATATATATGTATAATGAGATAATATAAGTGCAAGTTTTTTCAAAACAACATCACGTGGCACGGTGCTTTTTTTGGAGGTGAATAGGAAACATTAAACTTTCTATGATGCATTGATATGAAATAAGGAGGACGGTTTTTAACTTTCGAAAAAAAAAATTTTGCCCGAGCCGATTTTTTTAATTCTCTGGTCGCTGATTGGATGACCTGTTTGAAGCATATTGGGGTTTAACCGTTGCCGGAAACAAATTCCTTGCAAGTTTCTAAGCATTTTGGTAGGAAAAAACTTTGAAAAAAAATTACTTTAACCTTTCAAAATCGCAAATCAAAATTTTCACCAAATATCACCAAAATTTTTTTCATGAGATTTAATCCTAAAATACACTTCTGTGTATCATATTACTGATAAAATGAAGAATTAAGCTTCACTTCCGGTAAACCGGAAGTGATGAGTCATCAATAATATCACCAAAAATTTTCTCGTAAAATTCTACCCCAAAATCATATTTAACGTTATACTTTCCCGATATATTTCATGAAGTCAGTTATTTTGGAATCACAATTATTATGCAATTTGATGTACCTTAGGGGTTAAATTTTGTGACGTAACAAATGACGTCATGAAAGTTTGTTTTATCATTTTTGAAGGTCAAATTAATTTTTTTTTCATCTGTCGTCAAATTTCATTGGGCACCCGCTCGTTATATTCATTTAACTTTAATACGACTCAAACGGCTGTAAAAACGTTATCCAATCACAGAGCAGTATTTGAAAAATCGGCTCGGGCAAAATTTTTTTTTTCGAGAGTTGATAACCCCCCTTCATTTTTTATTTCAATTCATAATGAGAATTTTAATGTTTCCTATTCACCTCCAAAAAAAGCACCGTGCGTGGGGGGACAGTGAAAAGAGGGAAACCAATTACAGGCACGCAAGTTTTCCCGCAATTACCCGCTAAATTTTGTTTATAAGTAATTTGTTTTTAGAAGCACGTGATTAATGAGAAAGAGAAATACTTTCCTACGTTCTATCTTCAAAGTTTGACGATAATTGCAATAAACCTTATTTATGTCTCTTTTTCATAAGGATTCTAGAAATAAAACAAAAATAAAAAATTTTGAGTCAAAAGATCTTTATCTATTTGAAAAGGCGTGAAAAGTTATACTGTGCCCAAAGAGCATAATGTCTACCAGGGGCAAAATTCACTTAATCATTAATATTTGCATTTAGATCATGCCGAGTGGATTAAGAAAAGTGAGCGCCGATTTCAGAATTTTCTTAATTTCCCAACGAATGAATACGACATTCTTCAAAAAGTTCCAGATTATTTAAAAAACTTTGCAAAACCCTATACAGTTGAGCAACTATCAGATACATCTTACTCGAAANCTTCACTTCCGGTAAACCGGAAGTGATGAGTCATCGAAAATATCACCAAAATTTTTTTCATGAGATTTTATCCTAAAATACACTTATGTGTATCATATTACTGATAAAATAAAGAATTAAGCTTCACTTCCGGTAAACCGGAAGTGATGAGTCATCGAAAATATCACCAAAATTTTTTTCATGAGATTTAATCCTAAAATACACTTCTGTGTATCATATTACTGATAAAATGAAGAATTAAGCTTCACTTCCGGTAAACCGGAAGTGATGAGTCATCAAAAATATCACCAAAAATTTTCTCGTAAAATTCTACCCCAAAATCATATTTAACGTTATACTTTCCCGATATATTTCATGAAGTCGTTAATTTTGGAATCACAATTATTATGCAATTTGATGTACCTTAGGGGTTAAATTTTGTGACGTAACAAATGACGTCATGAAAGTTTGTTTTATCATTTTTGAAGGTCAAATTAATTTTTTTTTCATCTGTCGTCAAATTTCATTGAGCACCCGCTCGTTATATTCATTTAACTTTAATACGACTCAAACGGCTGTAAAAACGTTATCCAATCACAGAGCAGTATTTGAAAAATCGGCTCGGGCAAAATTTTTTTTTTCGAGAGTTGATAACCCCCCTTCATTTTTTATTTCAATTCATAATGAGAATTTTAATGTTTCCTATTCACCTCCAAAAAAAGCACCGTGCGTGGGGGGACAGTGAAAAGAGGGAAACCAATTACAGGCACGCAAGTTTTCCCGCAATTACCCGCTAAATTTTGTTTATAAGTAATTTGTTTTTAGAAGCACGTGATTAATGAGAAAGAGAAATACTTTCCTACGTTCTATCTTCAAAGTTTGACGATAATTGCAATAAACCTTATTTATGTCTCTTTTTCATAAGGATTCTAGAAATAAAACAAAAATAAAAAATTTTGAGTCAAAAGATCTTTATCTATTTGAAAAGGCGTGAAAAGTTATACTGTGCCCAAAGAGCATAATGTCTACCAGGGGCAAAATTCACTTAATCATTAATATTTGCATTTAGATCATGCCGAGTGGATTAAGAAAAGTGAGCGCCGATTTCAGAATTTTCTTAATTTCCCAACGAATGAATACGACATTCTTCAAAAAGTTCCAGATTATTTAAAAAACTTTGCAAAACCCTATACAGTTGAGCAACTATCAGATACATCTTACTCGAAAGTTTATAATTAAATGGATTTGGAATAACTGAGATTCGAAAAATGATGCAAAAAACGGAAAATTATCGAAATGCAATATTTTTATACTTATTTATTTAATCAATATATTACTAACTTGATTAATAATAAGAATATTAAAAGTTGACGGTAAACCACTAGTCCTATCTTTAATGCATTCGAATTTCATTATTTTGATACAGTAGTTACTCGCAAATAGTAACCTTGGTGATGGTATAAATCTCAGCTGTCCTTATGGACTAAAACATTTTACCTCAAAAATTTGAGGTTAATCAGTTACAGTTTTCCCGATTTAGGGGCTCAATTTGAGCCGCTCAAACTAGAACCTCAAATTTTGCGTGGGTCTAAGGGAGGCTAAGGGAATACCAATATAAACATTCTAGATACATGTATAAATTAAATAGTAATTTGTCGCCAAATAAAAATTTTGATTTTTCAAGTTTAAGGACAACTTTCGTCAAAAAACGCCTTGGCCATCTTTTTCAGCGTAGAATTTAATCGAAAAATCCTAAATTTTATCGGGTTATGTCGAAGATAACTTAAATTAAATCTTAAAAATTCACTTTTATCGAAAAAGTGCAATTTAGGCAAAAATTTTTAGACTTAAAAAATTAAAACCTAAGCTTTCTATTTTTTTATACTGAAATTTGGCACTAAAGACGATAAGCCGAAAAGTTTAAAAAAAAGCTGCTTTATATTTAAAGAATAGAAATGTTCGATTCTTCGACGAATTACTATTTTCGAATTAATTTACACTAACTAGACTGTATCTAGATATAAAACAAGGTAAGGTAGGAATCGATAAAAATGGCACGTTTTTCATTTTCCTATATCGCCGAATGTGTCAATATCGCCGAAATTTGTAGACAAAAAACTTTCGGCGATATTGCCCCCCCCCCCTTGTAAAATACATGATCTTGCGTGATCTTTTTTGATTGAGACTTGATAATTAGAGCCATCCCTGTTACTGACTTTTATTCTTATATTAAATTTCATGTACTCTATATTATTTTTAAGACATCATGATCAATATCGTTCTATATCGTTCTATGCCCAGATTGAATAAATGTCGCATATTAAAAAAATTGTTTTATCTTTTATGTAACTTGCAAAAATCAGAATAACATCGCAATTAGTCTAAGGTAGACACAGCAAAATAAAGTTGCATCATTTGGGCTTAAATTTTTGTGAGGGATTCTCATTGAAAAATGATGTACAAACACCAAAAATTTTTAAAACAGCCTGCAACGCTCTCAAATTTCACAAACCGTTTTTGAAATTTCCTATCTTTTGGCTTGGAATTTTCGAAATAAATTCATAAATAGTTTCAAGCCAAATGATAGGTAATTTTTTTCGAAAAATGCTAATTTTTTAGAAAACAGGACATAATTTTGTTCAAAAATTTTTCTCGGTCAATTTCAGCACAGAAACTGAAAGTGCTGCGAAAATAAATGAAATCCGAGCTGGTCGATTTTTGCTGTGTCTACCTCAACTCGTAGACTTTAGAAGTGAGTCTGTACCCAGACTTGATTTCTGCCATCTAGCTGCAATTCTGAAAATCGAGCCATATAAGCAAAGTTTCATTATTAACATATTTTCTTCATTATCTTTAAAAACAATTCAGCCAATTGGCTATACAATTAAAAAAACTCATTTTTTTTAAACGCATAAAAAGGCAATTAATAAGAAAATTAAAAGTTGTGGAAATGACCTCCAGTTACACACAAAAGTGCAATAATAAGATGAAATTAACCTTTATTAATATTTCAAACTACCTCATAATAAAGTTCGAATGATTTGCTATTGGTCTGTCTAAAAATAATTATAATATTTTTAAAAAATTTTCTAGTGAAAGGGTTTTAAATTGTTGTGAAATATTTTATTTTTCGTTCAAGGTCGAAGTCAATTTCAAGTTCATCATATAAACTTGAATGTACCACCAAAAGAATTGGAAAGGTCGACTTTCTCATGAAAATATTAGCAACTATGGGTCAATTATGTACTTAAAGGTCACTAGAGAGCAAAACTGGTCAGATTTCACAAGGGGATTTTTGCTCTCTGGAGCTCTTTCAGTACATAATTGACCAATAGTTGCTAATATTTTCATCAAAAAGTTGACCCTTCCGATTCTTTTAAGGGTACTTACAAGTCTTTTACATAAATGGTAATTTGATATACAATACACCATATACGGTAACTTGAAAAAGTACTCAAATTACGTCAAAAACATTTGTTGATGAACTTCGAACGTTTTCAAGATTTTTTTCTCATTACACCAAATTCCGAATAAAATCACGTGACGAAATAATCCAAAAATAAGGTTTTAAATATGTCATAAATAAATCCCTATTTCTTGAAAAATAAGATCACGTGATGTTTTTGGAAAATGCCGTTATGTTCAAAATTCTAAGATTATGTGTTTATTAGTCCTCTAAAATTTTCGGCTTAATTTGAGTACTATTTGTGTACTTGAACCGAAACCTTATTTCTTAGTTTGAAGGTCACGTGATCGTTTTTAACTTTGGTGTAATGGGAAAAAAGTCTTAAAAACTTTTAAATAATCACTTCACTGTTTTCAAAAAGTGATTCAGGCAATTTTTGAAAAAGAAATTACTATTTTGGCCGACCTTATTTCTTGAATTTACGGTGACGTGATCGTTTTTGAGCTATGGTGTGATGTAAAAAAGTCTTAGAATTTTTTCCTGATCACGATGAAAGGTGTTATTTGGTGATTCCAAAAAATTTTGCAAAAATAAGTACTGTAATACAGTGAAAATTTTCAATAAAAAACGCACAAATGTCATTTTGTTTTGAAGTTGATCGATAACTTTATAACTGATCATGTCATTAATGATTAAACGTCGTAAAAACGATTAAATGGTGAATGGCAGCTGGATGGCGGAAATCAAGTCTACGAGTTAAATAAGTCTATCTAGCACTCCCATTTTGCCTTATTATTAGCAATGATGTTGGTTGGTTTTAAATACAATTTATCTGATGTAAACCGCATTAGCGTTCACCTTTAAATCGTTAGAGGTTGTGTGAGACATTCGTTGTTTAGAGAGGGATCACTTGAAAAACAACTTTCACAGTAATCCATCCCTATCCCTTTCCATCCCTTTCCATCCCTTTCCATCCCATCCCCTCATCCCCATCCATCCCTTTTACAACCCTGGACGCGCCAATATATTTAACCAACTGATTTGAAAAATTTTGAATTAGTAAGGCTAGGTTATCATCGGTTTTTCAGCATTCAATAGTTATGAAAAAATGGAAAAATACATGTTGGCCAAAATTTTCCGAAGGTCAAAAAAAAGTTCAAAATTTTGTAATTAAAAACTGCGTAGGTGTTCGAAAACTGGATTAGAGTAGATTTGGGAAATTAAATCCTAGATGTGACGTCATACATGACGCACACAAAAGACGATTTGAAATAAGGAATTTTAAAAAAAAAAATCGGTTTTATTGTGTTCAAGCTATCTTGTAAAGAATTTTTTTTGGTCATTTTAAGACCGAGGATTATTTTTTTATGAAAAATTTTCAAAAAAAAATCGATTTTAAGGTCAATTTTTCGTGATTTTACAGGTAGTATGTGATCCAGTTCTAGCGAAGCCGTATGAAGTGCTAGAAGGTTGATTTTTTGGCCAGTAAAAATTAAGCGTTTTTCGGTTACCCATTTTTTTAATTGAGGGTCGGCGACCAATATTTGACCGGTCAATGACCGGTCAAAGTTCAAGGTCAATCTCAAGTTTATCGTATAAACTTAAAAGTATCCTCAAAAGAATCGGAAGAGTCAACTTTCTGATGAACGTATTAGCAACTATGGGTCAATAATAAACTGAAGGGTCGCTAGAGAGCAAAAACTGGCAAAAAAGGCATTGACCAGTTTTTTAAAGACCAAGGATTTTCTGTTCTTCAGAAATTTTGCTAGTATGAAGAGCTAGAAAACTGATTTTTTGGCTTGTGAAAATTAAGCGTTTTTCGGTCACCTATTTTTTTTGCTTTAGGGTCGGCGACCAATATTTGACCTTAAATAACCCGTCAAAGTTTAAGGTCAATTTCAAGTTCATCGGATAGCCTTGCAAGTACCCTCAAAATAACCGAAAGGGTCGATTTTTCGATGAGCGTATTAAAAACTATTTCAATTATTTACCGTAAGGTTGCTAGAGTGCAAAAACTGGTCAACACTCAAGGTCAATCTCAAGTCCAGTTTTGGCTCTCTAGCGAACTTACGGTATATAATTAACCCATAGTGTCTAATACGCTCATCAAAAAGTCAACCTTTTCGGTTCTTTTGAAGGTTCTTTCTAGTCTATATGATAAACTTGAAATTTACCTTAAACTTTGAGGGGTTATTTGAGGTCAAATATTGGTCGCCGACCCTAAAGCAAAAAAACTGGTTACCGAAAAGACTTTATTTTCACTAGCCAATAAATCAGCTTTCTAGCTCTTCATATGGCTTCGCCATTACCAGAAAATGACCAGAAAAAAAATTTTCCACAAGAAAGCTTAAAAACATCGATACCCATTTTTGAGTTTTGAAATTCCCTATTTTAAATCGTCGAAGTAATTTGAGATATAAATCTCAAAAAAATTCGGCGATATGAGCACATTCGGCGATATGAGCAAATTCGGCAATATTGGCACAGGAAGTATTTTAGCTAAAAATCGTGAAATTGCGTAGATTTTTTTTGTCGATTTTGTTAATTCGGCGATATTGGGCCGGCGATATCGCCCACCCCTGTATAGCTATTAGTGAATTGGCGAAAATCCGGTTATGAAAATTTTGAGATTCACCGTAATGTTATCATTGTATTAGAAAATTAATCTTACCTCCGTTTTTTGATATGTCTTCAACCCCAATCTCAACTAAAGATTCGAACGATCAAAATGTTTGCAATAACAACAACTCCGCAAAACGTAATTTGCTATTTTTCGATTTCCAGGTGACGCCTACGCAAAAATGAAATTTCATTTCTTTAAGTGGCATTTTAAAGTGGCATTTTTGGTCAAAAATATTGAGATTTCGAATTTGGCTCAACTACTAGCTCTCCCCCTCCGCAAGGCTTACCACACTTTACACTACCTTACTCTATAGAGTATATTTGGACGCGGACGGCTGGAAGGCTACCATAAAATGAGCCACCCTTCAATTAATCCAAATCTAACTTCGTACCGACCAACTGAGGAGATCGAAAAATACCGATAACAGCCAAAGTAGGATTCACTGTGACTAGCGCTAATTCTAGGCAAGTGTCAGGTATATTAGTCTGTACTAAAATCACTTTTGCTAACTGACAAATCACAAAATTCGTAAATCGCAAGACAAATCGCAAAATTTTATTAACACTTTTAAACAGTCAAGGTAATAAACTTGGGTCCAAATTTTTAAGGAGCATTTTGTTGATAACTGCTTGTCTCGGTACTCCAACTTCGATCATTTTGACAAAGGTTTGAATTTCAGGATCAATAATTGTAACTGATTCTCTTATTTCACTTTTGAATGGGTTTGAAATCATGAACGGAAATCATTTGAAAAGCTGAGAGAAAATACAAAAACTTAATCCATTGTTGAAAGGTGATCGAAAATTAAGTTAATTTTTCGAAATGCCTTCACAATTAATTTGTTTCCGTTAATTGTTTTGATATGCGATTATATGGGATTGAGTCAGGGGTCGGCAATATCTGTCCTTGTCCTCCTGTCCTGAATTATAGGATCGCGAATCGCTTTTTGTCTCGGCACCACTTTGAACTCACGCGTTATATATTAAATTTTATCTTCCATATTTCTATATTTACCCTTGTGAGCACAATCTTTCAAATTCCTCATGCAAAAAATGTAAACTTTGGCACTCTGTAAACAACGTCTAAAGAATACTTTATGTAAAGTTTCTGTTACCTTGTCGAATCTTTTTATATGCGCATAAGGGTTAATAAGCAATATTTCAAAAAAGGGCGCTTTCATGAAATGTTTAAGAGGGTAGCAGCGATGTGGCAGATTGGTACATTTTTTAGGAGAGATTTATATAAAAAAAGGTGAACATTTTTTTTATCTTCAATAAAAATGTTCATTCTTGCAAACGTTTATATTTTTTATTTCTCAACATAACTTTAGTTATTAGTAAGTATTAGTAAAAATATCAAAAACTACTTTTCATGGGAACTCCATTTCCAATTTAACCCTATGTAAGAATTTTTTTGAAGACGATATTTTTAAACTTCAGACATTTTTCGGCGCGAATTAGTGGGTTAATCATTATCTACATGAAAAAATTTCCTAAATATGAAAAAAATTTTTACATGCAAAATAGAGAAAAACAGCTTTTTAGGAATAAACATTGACCTTCAATTGCGTTTAAATATCAAAAAATCGCCTGACTTATAAAAGAAAACACGCCTTTTACACCCGAAATTCTATTGAAATTTATTTGCGAAAATAAAATTTCATTAAATTGCGTGCCAAATGGCATAAACCGGTGTCATAAGCAAGTGTTGTAAATTTCATCAGTAGTTCAGAAACGATATTCGCTTGACCCTTCCATCGGTTGAAATACGGAAACCAAATAGATACCCGAACATTTTACAAGTGATTCGGCCTGATTTTTTATAGAAATTTCAAAAAACTACTAATAAAAATTTTTGGACTTGATTTTCAAAAAAAATTTCATAATATTTTTATAAAAGTCGACAAAAAATGACAAATAAACATTTTATGATTCTTCAAACATATGTAGACACGCATGAAAAAAAGTCAAAGTGGCTATTTTTTTCGTTTTTTTCAGAGATTTCAAAAACAAAATCAAAAAAAATTTTGGACGGAAAATGCGTAAAATATTTTAAATGCTTCGATTTTTTTTAAAATTTTACGAATTCAAAAATAAAAGTTCAAACTCAAATCTTTCCTACAATTAATAAAAATTATTTTAATGAGCTGATACACATTTATTCTGGTTCAGCTAAAGATAATAAGCCCAAAAAAATAAACCAACTAGTTATTTTCGTAAGTTTAAATTGACTTCAATCTGCCACATCGCTGCTACCTCCTTAAAAGGTATCCAAGAATATGAAATAAATAAAAGCTGTTTTATATAATTTTGTTTCTACAAGTAAGCAAATCTTGTGTTTTTCTCGATTATTGAAAAAACTTCGCTGTTAGGACCGAGATTTTTTAGGAAAAAGTTGTTTTAGGCTTTGACACTTGTTTTTTGTGTTACATAACACATAGCTTTTAATGAGCTCAATAAACTCAAAGACAAGATATCTCCAGGCCCTGTATGTAGAAAAGGGTCGTCGAAAATCTTGTTACTGCAATTCAGAAACCATCATAATGTACCTGTTTATTATTGCAAAATGCTCACTTTCCGCTCAATTTCATATCAAATGTTTTTAACCAATCAGAAGCCTCGTAACAGGCCCAAAATGAGTGTTGTCATTATATGCGAATTTTGTAAATATGGGTTGTAAGGACTCAAAACGTTTTCAAAAAAATAAGACTTTTCAAGCTTATTTTGACCCTCAAAATCTTCCACAAAAACCTCAAATTATTCGTTGGAAATAGATATACCGCGATGAAAAATTTTAAAGAACATAACAAAGTCACTTGCAATGTTTTCATTTGTAACGTTTGATATCAAAACCAACAGCCTTATAACTGAATTGACATCTTGATCCAAAGTTTGGTCCATCGGGGTAGATTCATGAGAGCCAAGAGCCAAACTGATGGGACTTTGAGATTCATCCTCGCCAAATTCGTCTCCTTGATTACAAGAACAATCAAGATCGATTATATTGTGTAGAAAATTAATATACTTTTCTGTTGTACTAAGCTCCATTTCATGCCTGAAAATAATAAAATTAATTCATTTATTTTGTTAGCGCAGAGATGCAAAGTATACAGCATGTCACATTTTTGCTGGTGATCTTTGTTTTTGCTATATCTCATATCCGCCGATCATAAAATTTGAATTTACACATACGTCGGTGTTAAATTTTTTTTTGTTTTCATTGACCAATAAACGGCGTGAATTAGTTCTAAGCAAAAGACTAAGATCGCAAGCAAAATGAAACATGCTCTATTTTGAAAAATAAAAGTATTACACGCAATATACTGTCATTTTTAAATGTCAAATGAAATATTTCTAGAAAACGTAAGCTGGGAAAGAAAGTCTTTTAATAGATACACTTAACACGATGCGCCCGGCAACAAGCGTGGAAATTAATTTCTTCTGTTATGACTCATTTATTACTCACGTGCTTCTAGAAGCAATTTAATTGGATCAAAATATTTTGCGGGGAATTTCGCAATTTCCGAACGTCTCTGATTAGTTGGCGCGTTTTACCCGCCCCGCTTGGATGAGTGACAGTTAGCGTTGCGGATCCAGGAGCAACGTGTTGGCCGTATGAGCTTTATTAATGCTTAAATTCGTAAATAAGCCCGATTGAAGTCACTTTTGCAGAAAATTTTTCTTGAGCATGCACATTTCTTAAATCTGAGGGTTAAAAACTGCTAAAAATAAAAATTAAATTGAGAAATCTGGTATTTTCAATTGAATTTCATAGGCGAAATGTGATAAAAACCTAAAAAGGCAAATAATTTCTTATATTTTTTCTAAAATCTACGCCCCTATGATGGCCTCCAACCTTTTCATACAATTACTATAATAAAATCAGTATATTTGCCTTATTAATTGTTCTTCGAAATGTCCAATAAAATTGTTTAGATGTTGAGAAGTATTCACTGCGTATTCTACAGTTGCATCTGTCAAATAATTTCCGTCAATAAAATATTTTTTTAGTTTTCAACGAGAAAAATGATTAATTATCGACTGATTACGTTTAGATGAACGAACTAAATTCGATGCCAAAATATAAAACATAATACAGAGAGGGGCAACATCGCCGAAAGTTTTCTGGTAACGAAATTCAGCGTTATTGGGCATTTTCGCCAATATTGGCACGTTCGGCAATATGAATTTCATATTATGAAACGGACAAAAATGAAACATTTTGTTCTTTAAATAAAAAGCGTGTATATCCCTTCTTTTTGGTTACTACTTTTTGGTTAGAATGCGTAGCCACAACGGTAAAATCACACGTTAAATAGAGTAGTGGCTACGCATTCTAACCAAAAAGTGATAAAGGGATATGACGAAGAATTTTTTTTACTTTTAGAAGGCGTTTTACAGTTGGTTTGAATGAAATGAATCACCAAAATGCGCAGAATTACGTACTCTACCAAACGCAATCAAATAAAAGTTGTAAAGATTAAATTTTGATAACTAAATCTTGAAAATCACGGCATTCTTGACGCCAAAAAATTAATTTGTAATAAAATTAAATAAATTCGGCGATATTGGGCATTTTAAGCGATATTGGCGCATTCGTGGATATTGGCACTGGTCGTATTTGACCTAAAATCAGTGAAATTGTGTAGGTTTTTTCGGCGATGTAGGCAAATTCGGCGATATAGTGCCAGCGATATCGGCCCCTCCATGTATAAATACATTATTTTTATGTTTTTATTTTAGTTCTTAGTTTTCGCCTACGCACATTCTCAATCAAAAGCAACGCAAGAAAAAATTACTCAAGATGTGTACTCCTTGCTTGTTGCTCACCTCAAACGATGCGTAATCTGCTAGATTCTCTATAAATTTTTCCATCTGATTTTGTTTCAGTTTGACACCTCGATCGCTCAACTGTCAATTTCCGTGCTAAATATTTGAACAGATATATGAAAACTCGCAATTGCGTGCAAACTGACTCATAGTGCAGGAAATAAGCGCCAGATTTTTTCGTTGACCATTATTATTAAATATTTATTTTGTTAACCGCCTCATGAAAGTATCAAAAATTGGATAGCAAAATATTTGGTTCATTGCGATTGAATCAAAAATTTACAACAAAAATTGCAAAAGTTAATTCCAATTAAAATTTTATTTATATTTATTGTTTGTGAGTGTGGTTTTGGTGAAATGTCTACAGAATGTATAAGAAAAAAAATTGTTTCATAACGTTTTATCTAAAGTAAATTACTTTAAAGTAATTTTTGTTTTTGAGATTTCTTTAATAAGATTTAAACTGATTCCGAAGAAAATAATTTACTATAGTATTTGTTCGATATTTCGGCTATTTAACCATCATCAGGAACTTAACTCCCGTAGTGGCCGACAAAGAGGATGATTTTAAAGTAACTTTTTGTTTTGAGATTTCTTTAATAGATTTAAACTGATTCCGAAGAAATAATTTACTATAGTATTTGTTCGATATTTCGGCATTTAACATCATCAGGACTTAACTCCCTAGTGGCCGACAATCTCTGACCCGTAGTGTCTTTGCACCATCCATGGTGCAGCGCTTAAATTCAGCATTATAACCGAACATTCATTATCACATATATTTTTTTAATATAATCATATTATTCAAGAATTCTCCACAGTCCTATAAAAACAATTTGTTAAAAAAGTTTCTAAAAAGTTATCAAATGTGAATAAGAAATTAAAACTCTCTCATTTTTGCCGATTCTCAGAAACAACTGCATAATATACACGAATTTAGAGTTAATTTGACATTTCATATTTTAAATAATAAACCGCCACCAATTTTGGGTATTGCAGCTGCAAAAAAAATGGAATGTTTTCATCACATTCTCAGTAAAATATTATTCTTTAAAACTAGGGATTATCTCGCGCGCACGAAAAAATTTATCAATTTCGAAGTAAAATTCTAGAAAGTTCTCGTATGGACTTGAGGGGCGAGTCTCAACCAATACTAGTGCAAACAAAACATTCGTGAATATAACCAATCCAATTAACGTTTATTATTGATTAAAAAAAAGGTGAAAAAAAAATCACTGAAATCTGTATTACTGATAATAAGAGATAAAATGACTGAACGGCCACGCCGAAGTAATACTGGGTGCAAAATGCAACAGGCTCTGATGGATTTGACAGTATGATGAGGAAGAAATAGAAGAACCTTTACTGTTTGATCCAGGACCGAAAAGATCCATCGAAGAAGCTATTTGGAGCGACAGCGAAGTACGGTATACGTATTGAAAAAGTACTCAAATTACGTCAAAAAATTCCAGGTCAACTTCAAACGTTTTAAGACATTTTTCTCATTACATCAAAGTCCGAATAAAATACGTGACGAAATAATCAAAAATGAGTTGAAATATGTCATAGATAAATCCTATTCTCAAAATAAGATGACGTGACGTGTTTGGAAAATATTATTAGTTCAAAACTCAAATTATGTGTTATATTGGCCCAAAATTTTTCGGCGTAATTTGATCACTATTTGTTACTTTCATCAAACCTTATTTCCTAATTTGAAGGCCACGTGATCATTTTGAATCTTTAGTGTAATGGGGAAAAAGTCGTAAAACTTCTAAAGACCACTTCACTTCTTTCAAAAATTGATTAAGTAATTTTGGAAAAAACAGTACATTTGAAAATGCGAACAAAATTTCAGAGTTACTTTTGTCATTTAAGATGTTTTGCGTGCTTAATTCGAAAGAAAAATTAAGTCTTTTTCGGTAGAGATTCAATTTAACGAGGGTTAACCGCGTTTATGGTTAAACAACATCCTATTCCNTTCAAAACTCTTAAATTATGTGTTTATTGGCCCAAAAAATTTTTCGGCGTAATTTGATCACTAATTGTTTACTTTCATCAAAACCTTATTTCCTAATTTGAAGGTCACGTGATCATTTAAGGTCTTTGGTGTAATGGGGAAAAAGTCTTAAAAACTTCTAAAGAACCACTTCACTTCTTTCAAAAATTGATTTAAGTAATTTTGGAAAAAAAACAGTACTATTTTTGAAAATGCGAACAAAATTTCAGAGTTACTTTTGTCATTTAAAGATGTTTTTGGTGTTAATTCGAAAGAAAAATTAGTTTCTTTTCCGGTAAAAATTCCAATTTTAACGGAGGGTAAACCGGTTTATGTTAAACAACATCCTATTCCGCAACAGTATCAAAATGATGTTATAAATGAAATAGAAAAAATGTTAAAATTAGATGTAATTGAAACATGTTTGAACCCAAGAGGGTGGAATTCACCTATTTTAGCAGTCAAAAAGGCAGATAACTCAATACGTATTTGTTGCAATTTTCAGCGAACTATTAACGATCGTTTACGAGAAGATAGTGATAAGTTTGAGTTACCGGTTACTCAAATATTATTTCATGAAATGGGTCGGGATAATAAATTTTTTGCCAGTTTAGACCTCGCAAAGGGATATTGGCAATTTTCGATCAAACCCGAGGATAGATATAAAAATTCATTGACGTTTAATAATACTACTTATTGTTTCAAACGTCTACCGTTTGGTTTGAAAAATTCAGGCGATATTTTTTGTCGTAGTATTGCGTCCATTTTAAACGAGATTAAAAATAAAAGTACTATTAAAAATTATGTCGACGATATTTTAGTTCACTCGAAAACTTTTTACGAATATTACAATTCTTTGACCGAAATTTTACAACTTTTGCGAAAGTACAATTTGAAATTAAATGGAAAAAAATGTATTTTTTTAAATAATAAAGTAAAATTTTTAGGCCGAATAATTTCATCCGATGGTTATTCAGCCGACCCTGAAAATGTCCAAGCCGTGAGGGAGTTAAATCCGCCAAGAAACCAAAAAGAACTATCAGTCTTGTCTGGCCGTTTTGTCTGGCTAAGGGAGTTTATTTCGTCAAATGTCAATGAGGAGGTAGCTGAATTTTCATTTTCAAATATAATGAAAGAAATGACAAAAATTGGCAAAGGTAAAAATTTTATATGGTCAGATAAAGCGCAAGTAGCGTTTGAAACTGCAAAAAANCAGACAATAAAATAATTAGTTTTGCAAATTTCAATTTGCCTTTTATTCTTGTGTGTGATGCATCAAATTACGCTGTTGCTGGAGTTCTTATGCAAATACAAGATGGCAAACAGCGAATTATAAGTTGTGTCAGCAAAACACTCGATGAGACACAATGTAGGTGGTCTGCAACTGAACGCGAGTGTTTTGCGATAGTTTTTTCGATAGAAAAATTGAATTATTTTTTAAAAGGTCCTAAAACCTTCACATTGTTAACCCTCCTCCACCCCAGAACGAGAACGCTCGCCTCACACCCAAGCCTTTCTAAGGCAATACTTTGACTCGCTATCACGGGAAAAGAGGAACGAATCATTTAACTCTATTGTGTCACTGATTGATATCAAGATAAAATTTCGTGAACAACTTAGCATTTTCAAATTTCAGTTCTGTAACTTTTGGGAACTGCGAGAGAAATAAGGTTCACTCACCTTGTATTTCTTGGACATACATTTTACAATGACCTACAGCTATGACCATCATGTATAAGTGACAAAAAATGAGAAACTTCAGCTCTGAACCTGGTCTCATTGAAATTTATATCATTATCCGCTTACAAACAAATATTATATCGCCGCGCCGTCTTCAATATATTGCCGTAAATGTGAAATATGCTATCAGCTAAAACTCGAAATCATTACCACTTTGTTATATATGTATCGATTTGTCTTGTCCGCTCATTTCGGTTAATTCCGTTCAATTATTTCGAATATATTTTTTGAAAATTATTTTTTTTTTCATGTTATTGCATTTATACTCACTTGTGGAAAATTATTTTTCGTATAGAGCTGCAGATAAAATAAATTAATCAAAGATCCTCCTTACTTTCCTAAAATTGTTCTCAGAATTCGACTTATGTATCGTTTTACACAATTATTTTAAAGATTTTAACGAATCCTAACGAAGTAGGAAAATAACTTTCGAACGGCCTCATGTATACATTTTTCAACATTTTACAATTAAATTGGCAACTTTATGACACATTTAATTGTGTCTTGACCGATGTTTATTCTGCGCCGTTTTTGCTCCCGGTTTTTTTGCCTTTAGCAGTCATCAAGGGTTTAGGGGTAAACTGATCATAAGTCACTGACATTTAGATCGAAATATTTTTTTCATAGTAAAATAAGTAGGTGGCAAGAAAGAATTAGTGAGTACAACTTTGTTTTGCAATATATAGAGGGAAGCAAAAATACATTAGCGGATATGTTTTCTAGGCCTTTTATCGATTACAAAAAAAATAATTATGAAAATCCAGTAGTTTTGGGACGTTTTTTCACTGTTCCGAGCTCGAACGTTAAAATTTACGTGCCATCCTGGGTAATAGATAAGTTACCTTCAGAAATAATTTTGAAGGAAGAAGATCAAGTTTCGATGCGCACCTTAATAACAGTTACTAATGATTTTACTGAAAAAACTTTTTTTCTGAGTTATCTGAAATTTCCATTGAACAACGTAAAGACAAAAATTTGGCACGAATTATAGCCTACATTGAAAGTGAAACTGACCAAATTTTTTGGAAATTTGATAAAAATAACGAAGTTGACCATTTCTTATCAAAGTTCAAACTTAAATTTAAAATTGATAAAATTTCAAGGGTTCTTATTTTGAATAACAATGACATTGACCAAATCGTTATACCTCGCTCAAAAGTCCCACACTATCTTAAAATAACTCACGACCAAAGTGGTCATTTTGGGCTTGACAGAGTCACACATTTTTTGAAACAGGCCTGGTGGCCTGGGAAATTTTTAGACATTCAAAATTACATTCAAAGTTGTAGTTTTTGCATGAAACGTAAAGGTGCATGCAACGGAACGCGATACCTTTAAAAAGTTTGAATCACGGAACGCGGCCCTTTGAAGTCTTAACAATAGATTTTATTCACATGCCACAAAGTTTGAAGGGAAAAAAATATTGTGTAACTATTATGGACAATTTTTCAAGATTTTTATACATCCACCCTACTGTTGGGGATAATGCATTAGATGCTGTATCGGCCCTAGAAAATTTTATTTTAGAACACGGAAGTCCGAAAATAATTGGTTCCGACCGAGGAACGCATTTTATTAATGAAGTTTTTTCTCATTTTTGTGAAAATTTTGGCATCAACCACTCTATTCATACTGCATATCACCCAGAATCTAGTGGTAATCTAGAGAGGGTTCATCGTACCATAAAAAATTCACTTTGGATACTTTCTAATCAAACTGGAAAGTGTTGGGAAAAGTTAATACCGTATGCCCGGAGAGCACACAGTATAAGTTTTAATCGTGCTACAAAATGTTCCCCATATTTTTGTGTTACCGGGAGGGAGCCCGATATTACCGGTTTAGAATTAAATTCTGAGGAAATTTTGTCGCCTTTAAAATATGGTGAAAAAAGTGCGAACACGCTTGAAAAAGCTTATAAAGCAATAAAATTATGTCAATATGAGGCTGATATNCGCATACCATTTCACTCAAACTTGGTATGAACCACGGAAACACTTATGATTGTTATATGATGGTGGAATTTTTTAAATGTCCAACTAGTTTTTTCTAGAACTGCGAAAAACCGCCTAATTCCAAGATTTTCGCTTTTCAAAATGTATCTCCTCCTAGATTACATTTCAGAATGCAGTATAAATTTGAGAAAAGATAGAGAAATATGTTTTTGTTATTATGATGGTGCAGAATTTTAAAATATTTTGTTGAATTCTAGAAAATCGCATTTTAGTAAACCAGAAGTGAAATCTTGGGAAATGATAGTCGTCGGATTAAGTCGAAAGTACCACCAAATTAAAGCTTGAGATTCACTGATCAAAAAATCTGCTTACAGCTTTTTGATATTTTGAGTTTTCTGGTCAAAAAGTGGGTTTCAATGTTTTCCAAAAAAAATACTCGGAAAAATTCTGGAAAAAATGAAAATTTCGAACTTTTTTTGGGGTTTTTGTTGTTTTTTTAATAAGTTTATGCTTTCTGAGTGTTCCCTAGCAATTTAGTGCTATTTTTACACCCCAAAGTACCCTAAAAAGAGTGCGACCGCTACCCCCTTGAGTACTTAATTACATCTTTTAACTATCCATTACAGGGGAGGTAATATCGCCGGCCCAATATCGCCGAATTTGCTGAATTCGACGAATTTAAGCTTTGTAATATCACGATTATTAGCTCAAATAATTTCTGTTCCCATATCGCCGAAAGTGCCCAATATCGCCGAATTTACCAAAATCGCCGAAATGTTTTGAGATTTATATCTCAAATTACTTTTTCAGCGTCATGAATGACGTCATTTTCAGGATTGAACTTCCCAAATCTAGTCTTTTCAAATTTTAATTGATTGCGGTTAATGAAGTATTAAATTCTACGCATTTTGTTTATTTATTTTATTCGAACCTATTGTTAAACTCGTTATAAAATCAAAAAAATGTTTGACACATGACGTCATTTCAAACGCCTACACGTTTTTTCACTTTGTTTTTGTTCCCATATCGCCGAAAGTGCCGAATATCGCCGAATGTGCCAATATTGCCGAATTTTTTTGCCAAAAAACTTTCGGCAACATGCCCCCCCTGTATCACCCTTTTTGCTAATTTGTTAATTCAAGCTATTTTGAAGACCATTTTACAACCAAAAACATATAATCATCAAGATATACTGCAGTATAGTGTGAATGTCAGGAAATAGTTAACTTTACAAACTGCAAGTGCAGATAATGAAGAAATTTATTCTTCATTGCTGGTCGTATAATTTTTTCGATATGATTTTTGAAAATAAAATCGCAAACTTTATGACGCATATCAATTAAAAGTTCCGTAGCCCAATAATTTTGCGCGTTTAAGGGGGTCGAACTCTTATTAGGGCCCTTTGAGGTGTAAAATAGCACGACATTGCTAGGGAACACTCAGAAAGCATAAACTTATTAAATAAACAAATGAATTCAAAAAAAGGTTGGAATTTTCATTTTTTGGAAAACATTGAAACCCAATTTTCGACCAAAAAACCTCAACGCATCAAAAAGCAGTTATCAGATTTGTTCTTCGGCATTACCCAAGCTTTAATTTGATGGTACTTTTGACCAAATCCGCCGACTTTTATTTTCGAGTTTTCACTTCCGGTTTACTAAAATGCAATTTTCTGGAATTCAACAGAAAATTTCAAAATTTGGCTTCATCAAAAAAACAAAAACATATTTATTCACCTTTTCTGAAATTTATACTGCATTCTGAAACGTAACCTAGGAGAAGTAGTACTTTGAAGAGCGAAAACCTTGAAATTAAGTGGTTTTTCGTAGTTCTAGAAAAAACTAGTTGGAAATTCAAAAATCCGCTTCATCAAATAACAACCATACTAAGTAAGTGGTTTCCATGGTTGATGCCAAGTTTGAGTTGAGATTGTATGCGAGCTCTAGGAGGGAGTAGTAACTTGAAAATTCGGTTAGGTGTTCTAGAACTTGCGCGCATGGTGGTCACCAGGGTCAGCCAAAAATTTATTTGGTTAATTATTTTTGTTAATTTTGTTGATCAAAGATAGAATTATCCGATAGATCTACCATATCCCCCTATTCTCATATCCCTTGATCACTTTTTGCTTAGATTGCGTTAGCCACAACGTTTAAAATCACACGTTAAAAGGGATAGTGGCTACGCAGTCTAACCAAAAAGTGATAAAGGGATATGGCTATTCTCAAAAGTTTCCAAGCAGTTTTGTATTCTGGTAAATTGGAGTACAAAAGTTCATTTTTGCGACCGTTACCCCCTTAAGCAGTTTAAAAAAATTGGTTCCTCGAATGGCTCTCTTACGTGAAAGGATTAATTATAAGCATTTTCGAAAACGGGTTACAAACTTTTGAGAAGTTGCTTTCGACAATTTGCAAGATAAGTTTGTCATTAATGTTTCAGTGAAGGAAATCTGGAACTTATTCCTATATTTGAAAATATTTAAAATTTCATTGAAAATATGATGTCCATGAATTATTTTCAACCACAGCATAATTCCTGGGCAAATCAGAACAAATTGTTTATGCCCAGGAACTTTCCTTTTTTCAAGAAAGTTCCTGGGAAACAAATTTTCGAGATTTGTTTGCTAAGGAACTTTGGATTTTGTTTGTCCAGGAATTATTGAAAACTTCCTGGGCGAAACAATGCTCAGGAATTGTCCTGTTTCAAAGATAATTTTTTCTTTAAAGTGACGTCATTACCTATACAAAACTCTAAAATCTTGTGTAGTTGAGTCGTCTTCATTTTTTATCACTTTTTAATTTCATTATGTGATAAAATCAAGCAACCAATAAGAAGACCACATAATAATGGAAATTTATTTTGATTTTGAGAGAAATAAAAGTTTTATTCTAACACGTTCAGGGTGAACGCAATTGATGCATTTTTATGTTATAGCTATTGAACATAAAATCTAAGGAAGTGAGTAGTATTTTTTTCAGACACAAATTTTTTTGGAGTTTGGACGGTTATTATGGACCATACTATCACTGGCGTACATTTTTCTTTCTGTTAATTAATCGATCAACTCAAATCAGGTCAGAGAATTAAAAAAGCTAACAGATATCTTTTTTCAAACCAAAGTGCCTTTGACGTTTCGGTTTTTGGAAATGACTTATCCGATTGAGTAATTAGAAAGCTCAAAATTACCAAGAATTTACACAGAAACATCAACCAAAAAAAATTTCATGTTTTCTTCAAAAACTTATAATAAATCTCAACTGACCATGTGAAAAAATGGGGAAATGGTCGGATTCGAAACTTTTTTCCTTGACAAATTTTGATCTGAATTTACATATGTGTGGTCATTTACTAAAAACTAAATGAGTCGTTTCCAAAAGTTAAAATAAAAACGGTGTGAACACCCTATAAGCTCTGTGTAAGTACTTTAATTGCGAAGAAGATATATCCCCTATTCACACTTTATATCCCGGCCCTACAACTTAAAACACACACTACGTTTTCTCATCAGGGCCGGGATATTCACAAAAGTGTGAATAGGGGATATGAGTGCAGATTTTTTTCTGGTTATTTAACAGTAAGGATATAATTAAAATAAAATAAAACATCAATTTCAGGTCAAATTTACATGATTTGAAAAACTTAGTAAAATAACTTTCAAAATCAAAATTATCGGTCGAAATTTATCAAAAAAATAGATAATCGGAAAAAAAATTTGGAATCCTTAAATATCGACACCATCAACGCATACAAATCAAATGAAAATTTATCTCGTAATGCGTCAGTAAACGTCACGTAGTATTAAAAAAACTGTCAATTAATTAAATTTATTTTCATTAAAGCTTGTCTTATCCGCCGGATATGACGCTCGAAACTCAGTCGTATTAGAATTTCAAACTCTTAATTTCGCCTGAGTTTTCAAGCGGTGTCACCGCTGCGGTGAACAAGTTGTGAATTTCATTATTAAGATAAACAAAAAAAACTTTGGAAACCCTTCAACGAAAATTAACAATTTATATCTAAGATACAAAATCTTTCATGTAGTAACTACACTGTAGTTTGTGAAAACTATTTGCTGAGTCGTAATTTTGCTTGCTTTTAAAACCCTACTTATGACATAAGATAAAAATTCTTAGTCTGTATAAAAGTGACAAGCAAACTAGGGTGTCCGACGGTTTGTGGAAACACTGTTGACTAAATTTTTTTATCTGATTTCTCAGTTTAAGCGCCAAAAGTTAAATGTTAAAATTGAAAATAAGTCTTAACTGATTCCTTATAATTTTAAATAAATTCGAATAGTGCTTTCTTGAGAAGATAAAAAATTTTAATGCCATCAACAAAAGCAATTTTTTTTTGAAAGCTTCTTCAATATTAATTAATTAATTTGCGTCAACCACCATCTTAATTATAAACTAAATCTTGAAAATTTTAGAATAAGTATTCATGCTTATTATTAAAACGAATGAGTATTCGACCGCAGTTGTTGGGACGATAGGTTTCGCGTCATAATCAACATATTCTAGTCAGTTATATGAGCAGTTGGCGTAGTGGTTAGCGCGACTCGATGATCATCCCGTTTACCTGGGTTCGACTCCCGGACTTCTCAAAACATTTTTCTATGGTAAGCCAACACAGTTAACCAAGTGGTTAAAACCAGAAGTTCGGAGCCTCACAAATGTCAAAATTTACTACCACCAATGTGTCATAATTTTTTTTTCTTTACCCGCTCAATTTTGTATATTTTAGTCTAAGATGAACAAAAAATTGATTCCAGCTATCGTCGCTTTTGCTACTTTCATTCTGATTATTTATTTATCCTTGTTTCATAATGATGAATCAAATGTCGAAATTGTACGATCAAAGCTTGAATCGGATTCTGGATCGGATTCAAAATATTTTAAGAAATTATTCGATGAAATGACCAAAATTAAAACTAACATTGCAAACTTGGACGAAAAGTTTGATCGACAAATTCAGCAACCGACGCAAGACGATGGAAATGATCACACTGAACAAATTGATGAGATAAAATCAGATCTAGAAAAATCACGAAAACTTGCTAAAAGAATAGGCAAAATGGTTATTGAAAATGAGCACAAAAAATGGAAAAAAATAGCCTTAATCGATCAGATAGGCGATTTCAGAAATGGAAAATGCGAAAAGAAAGACAAAATATATTTTCTCAAAACGTCAAAAACTGGTGGAACGACTATGGCAAATATTCTGGTACGATTTGGATTTGCTCGCCCGGGAACAAATTATTTACTTGGAGAAATGTCAAATGGGGGAATGTTTTTTCTTAATGGATATTTACCTTTTGCCGAAAAAGTTTGCTTTTTGGGAAGAGATATCAAGCCAAGACCACTTTTTGATATTTCATACGTTCATATGAAGTAAGTTTGGCCATTTTCATTTTTTTTAAATTAAGTCAGGGAACATAGATATTACTGTATTAATAAACCAGCTAAAAGGCGACGAAGGCCAACAACGCAGTCATGCATTTGTAAGTAATTTTTATTCTTCACGAAGGAAAATTTTCGCAAAATATCATGCCATTTTTTCTTTCTAAATAAATAGACCAATTATTCGAAACATTAATTCACAGCAAAAATGGTTCGAAAATTTTGGATAAAAAAAAATAAGATAAAATTAATTATTTTAACCTTGAAACCGAAAGATAACACAACACGTAAAAGCTTGAAAGAGTTTTAATTAAGAGTTAAGGGGGTGGCAGCGATCCGGAAGATTGGTACAGTTTTTCAAAGCCATAAATGAAAGAAAAAAAGTCAATATCAAGAACTACTTTTCATTGAATAACTTCATTTCCAACTAAACCCGATGTCAGTTTTTTTTAACACGATATTAATAAATTTCAGCCAATTTTGGGTGTACTCCGCTAAAAAGTCTCCAAACTGTTTTGCACATTAAAAAGTTTCCTCAATATCAAAGTTATTTTTCCATGAAAAGTGATCAAAAATGGCCAAAAGTAAAGAAAAACAACTTTTTTTGAGATAAAAATTGACGTTCAATTGCGATTTATATTAAAAAATGTCCTGACTATCAAAAAAAATGACGCTTATTACACCCGACATTATTGGAAATATTTTGCAACAATAATTTTTTAAAATTGAGTGTCAAATACCACTTACAGTTTGTACAGCCAAGTGTTGTAAATTTCATTAATAGTTTAGAAATGATAATCGCGCGACCATCCCATTAGTTGAAATACGGCGATTTGATAGATGCCAGAAAATTAAATAAGTGATTGTGCCTGATTTTTATTGGAAATTCAAAAAACCACTAATAAAAAATTTTGGACTTGATTTGCTTAAAATTTTCATAATATTTCCAGAAAAGTCGACAAAAGATGAAGAATATGAAAAAAGTTAAAGTTGCAATTTTTTTTTTACCCAAAGAATTTTCATAATTCTTTGGTTTTTTTCAAATTTTAACGATTTGAAAGATGAAAACTCGAGCTCAAATTTTTTATAAAAAAGATAAAAAATTATTGAATTGAGCTGGAGTACGTATATTTTGGTTGAGCTAACGATAATAACCATAAAAAAATAAATTAACTAATTACTTTCGTAAGTTATATTGACTCAAATTTGCGGGGTATATCGAAGATCCTGTCTAGTGTAATTTTATCTTGAGCGTCATCAATTTGATAAAGTAGCCAATCAAATCGCGGGATTCTCGAATTGAGTTGACGATCGGGTATTATGATTGGACAGTGGCTCAAAGTGATGACGCTCAAGATAAAAATTACACTCGGCAGGATCTTCGATATGCCACCCCCTTAATTAAGCTTGTAACGAATGAGCATTGATTCAAATCTGTTATTTAAATCAAAATTATCCACAGAATTCTCCGAAAAATTATTTTTCGTTTTGAAGTTGTTCGCTATAATTTTGATTGTGTTTTAAATTAAATTAACCGGTTTAAGAGTTCAATTTTTCCCGGTTCGACTTATTATTATTGTTATGAGTCATAAGTCACTTATGATAAGTGTCAATCCCCGCACCCAAAACAAGGAGATGATTTGCAAAACTAACCCCAAAAGTTAACTTTGCAAATCATTTCACACTGTCCATACCAAGTCTTTATAAGCAATAAACTTAACTACTGCTTGCATATTAGTAGTCCCATAAAAAAATCAATTGCCAGACAACTTTTTAGTTATTGGTTATTTCATATCTACATTTTGGCGGCTAAAATGTAGCGGCTTCATAATTATTGAAATTCATAAATCATTATTAAGTTTTTTAAGAAGTTTTTTAAGAATTAAAAAAAACTTTCCTGCTTCGCTGCTCTGAAAAAACAATAACGACCAATTAATGATAATTTTAGATATAATCGAACTGCAATTGACAGAATCATGCACCCAAATACTTTCAAATTATCAATTCTCCGAGACCCTTTGACAAATTTCATGTCTGGATGGAAATATTATACAAATCTGATACAGCCAATGATCAATGTCATCAAAACCGATTTGGAGTATGAATCTCCAGACTCGATCAAGGTTATCTTCATTATAATAAGAACACTTTATTTGAATTTTGACTTTATGCAATACGAAAATTTTGAAAATTAGCGACCGAATTTTCTATCGCTTATTGACTAAAAATTTAAATATATATCCCCTATTCACACTTTTGTTAATATCCTGGACCTGATTAGCAAACGTAGTGTGTTTTTAAATAATAGGGCCGGGATATTAACATAAGTGTGAATAAGGGATATATCTCATCTTCATTAAAAATTTTATAAATGTCCTTTTGATCATTTTCAACCTACCAAGGATGCAATCTGCATATTTTATAATTTTGAATATATCTAAGATAGAAATCCCCTGTTCCTACGGTTCGCGTTCGTCTTTGACCTGCTTTTGACCTATGAGAGCACCGAATTTAGTTTTTTGACTTGGGGATCCCTATCTTAGATATATTCAAATACTTTGATGTACTGACTAAAAATTTTGGCATAATTCAATTAAGCTGTCTTCAACTTCATGGAAAAAAATGTTTAAAAAAATTCGTAGGCATACTGAATAAAGTCACAAAATTCACGAATGTGGTACACATGTCAATTTAATAAATTTAAAACTTAGCTTTTTCAGGTTATGGAACATTTTCTGGAAACGCCATTCAAATTTTTGGAACAGTTCAGATTGGAAAATTCGGCTTATTTATTCACTTACAATCCGATGTTTTACTTCTTTGGGTATCCCAGTGAGCTGATAAGAGATTCTGAAAATAGAGCACATAACTGGGTTGACTTGTGGCTCAGCGAAATATCACAAGATATTGATCATATATTGATACTCGAAGGTAAAAAATAATTTTTTTATTATAAAACAAATCATTCTTTCAACAAATTAAATTTAAAATATTTTCAAAAAGTATAAAAAGAACATTTATGATCAGAAGGTGATATAAAATTTTATTTTTAGCACCTTATCTAGCCATTTATGTCAGTGAAACCGATATTTTGCGGCTACGAATGCCCTTCACGCTTGTCTCTGGCGTTCGCTTTATAATTTATAACAATGAGCTTACAAACCGATTTTGACGTCAAAAAGCTTTGTTACCATAATAAAAGTCAAATGTAGCGTCTGACACAATTAGTCATATAAAAATTTTCATAAAGGACAGCTGTATGAATTGATTTTTTAAATTTGGGGGGGAGAATCAACCGGTATTGTGACACTTGTATGCTTCTTTTTTTCTTGTGCTTTTCAAAAGCTACGCTAGTTGATGAAATAATTTTACTCTTGCACGCTCCTTGTGTTAATTATGAACTCATGGGTGCTTCTAAAGTTAAAGATTAAGTCGGCAAAATATTTTGGTGATATCACTGACGAGAGAGCCAGGCTGGGCCACCTAGCTCATTTCGATTTGAATGCGTAATTAATTTTACTCCTAAATGTTCAGCGAAATTTTAATTGAGTCGAAAAACAAAAATCACCGAAAGAAGCTTTGATTCCTGAAATTCAAGGAACATGTCACATGTTAAGAAAATAAATTTATTCGAATGATAAAATTTCATTGATTTATTTGAATTTATTTTAATGATAAAAAATTATTTTTATCGGGTGTATAAACACACAGCAAAAATAGATTATTTTCATTTTCCAAGTTTTTCATGATTTTTTTAGACATTGATCGCTCATTGGCAGTTATGATGCTTAAATTGTGCTGGGAAGTTAAAGATATTGTGCATCTCAAGGTTAGAATTATATAATAGAACAATCTTATTTAAAAATTATAGCTCGAAATTACAATAATTTGAGCGTATTCATAATGATAACGTTAAAGGAAACTACTGAACGGGAAACAGTCTTTGAGCAGGGGAGTTACGATTTAACCTGACTATCGATCATTGTTAATGCCCCTGATTGGCTGATAAGCTCATGCTTTTTGGACACAAAGTAGGATCACTAAAAATTTAAGTAGTATCAAATTTTCTTGCTGACTTTTCCAGTCTACTTATTTTTATCTGCCAACAAATTTATTTCGTAATAATGGTGCTTAATCAAAAGTAGTAAAGTAATAAAAACATTTTCTTATTATTTAATGATAATTCATAAATCATTTTTTTGAATAAATAGTTAATTTCAATTAAGCTCAATGCACGCAGAGATGGACCTCCACAAACAATTATTAATTCGAGTGCTCAAAAAAAATTGAAAGAATTTAATTGGGCAGACTTCAAACTTTACAACTTTTTCAAGGTGAAATTAGAAAAAGAAAGTAAGTTTATTTTTTTCGTTTAAAAGTCAAAATTTCAATGTTTCTAGTGTAAAAGGCTGTCTGCACACACAAAATCTAACTCCAAATTTCAATTTGACATTAATGACATTGGGTCAATTCAAATTAATATTTAAAACTCACTTAAAAATTTTCGAACTTTTACCATACTGTATGTTACATACAGCTCGAGTTTTTAGAGTTCTTCCAATATTTTTTGATTGGCGGGTAGACAGTTTTATCAAATTTCAGCTTAAGTTGAGATTTGCGGTGACTATTTATGACACGTGACTTCAAGCTCCGATATTTTTGACCGTGAAAAATTGAAAAAAAATCCCTTTTGCGGAATTGAGAAATAAACAAAAATCCCATAAAAGGTCATTCTAAAAAAGAGAACTTTTTATTATAATTAAAAGAATGTTTCTTGAATTTGCCGAAGCCGTATCAGAAACAGATTCCACATGTTAAAAACATCAATGTAACAAAAAAAATTCTTGGTGTTATTTTCAATTTGGTTTCGCCTTCCATGGAATATTTTTTTTATTTTTAATTGCAAAAAAATTATACATGTATCTTTTTCTGTCGGAAAATTGTTCATCAAAAACTGTTATTTTTCGAAACGTAGTAATAAAAAAAACGTTTATTAACAAAAGTTATTGTTTAACCCTTTTTTACCGTGAAATTTGTCCGCTTATTTCAACTGTAAAAACAGGTAGAAAATTCTTTCAATACTTCTTCCGTTTTTTAAAACTCTTTTTCGACTGTCAGCTTACTGAAAAAACTTTAACGAACTCGAAAAAATCACGTTGTACTTCACCAAAATTTGAGAGTTAAAGAAATCGTGAACTACGAAAGATGATGAATAACTGTCATTTTCGTTTTTCCATAATAAAAATACAAGGGCAATGTTAAATTTTTGCGAACTACCGACTCACCTGTAGTTCCTAGCAAGAAAACTTAACAATATTAGTTTAATTTGAACTAACATTTTTATAGTTAAAATTATCGGAGCTGACCGAATCGATGAAATTGTGAAAGAATTAAATGAAATGACCGAACAACTACAGTCAGAATGTCTCAACAAAAAAGGAGTAGAATATATGTCTCCTCCAAATATCAAGATGGACAAAAAGCACAATCAAACATGTTATATGCTTGTGAAAGGCGATGGTGAGCCCAATGTTAAATCAAAAAGACATTTTTGATGTACAATAACTGTATCAGATTGTCATCTTGTTTTATAGCCCTAAAAATGCAGAATTGTAGAAAAAAATTTCCAATTTTTTTGTTTCAGATTTTTCATATATTACCTCGACCTTATTAAAGTTTTTGAACCATCGAAAAGTTCAATTTAAAAACTCCGTCATTATAGTCTCTCCAACAAAATGCTTAAAATCGACAGCTAATTTAAAAATATGTCAGAAATCAAAATTTTAACTCCAATAATAGGTCCTATAAATTATGATGTAATTTACATTGAACACCGTTAACGGTATAATATCCGTATAATAAAAACTTTGCGACTTCGAACACATAAAAGACTTAAAAAAATGTTTTTCAGAGCTGACCCTTCATACCACAATCGACAATGTAATAAAATGGAAAGGTGAATATCCAGATTGGAGAATGTCAGACCAAAGAGTAAAAACTCTGAAAAATTATGGAGGAACCGACATACCAGGACTTTGCAGTCCGAATGAAAGTAAGTTTAATTCGGTGTTCTGATTATTATTATGCTTTTTTACAATTTTTAGTTTATGATTTCAATGATATTAATTCAGTTCATTATTTATAATTTAATTAAGAGCATGCTGAATGGCTAAAAAACAGTGAGCGCCGATTCCATAACTTTATAAACTTTCCAACGAATGAATACGACATTCTCCAAAACATTCCAGATTATCTAGAAGACTTTGCAAAACCATACTCAGCCGAAGAACTAGCAGATAAATCTTTTTCGAAAGTTTTTAACTAATAAATAAATCTTAATTGAGATATAAAAATGAATATAATAAAAATGAATAAAATAAAAATGAATTATGACCAAATAAATTCAAATTAATTAATCATTGACTTTTGAATCATTGGTCGAAAATGAGAATATTAAATAATTAAACTGATTGTACTATAACTGCCTCTAATAAACTGTTGCATTTAACGCCAAATAGCTACCCTTGTCTAGTAATTTTTTCAATATTTTCGAACTTTATTTGTTTGACAAAACAGTTAGAAAAAATGGAAAATATTTATTTTTTCTTTACTTAATGTTTTGCCTTCTTTAGTATAGTGTTTGTCATGGTGCGTGCCATTGATAAGGAAAATTTGTTGACCGTATTGACTATTGTCTAATTGTCAATTTCCATTAATGCTATTTAATAATGATAAAATTTGTGAGTTGGTGCCGAGAGAAAAACTTGGTCTCAGTCGTCTTTTTCGGACTTAATCGATCAAAAAACTGTTAGAAAAGAAATACATTCAATATCGACTACAAGTGACCTGGAACATTTATTAATTAAAAAACTCTTCATATTGCGATTTTTATATTTAAAATCTCCGTTTTTAGCTGTTAACCTCCCATCACCTTCTTATACAGCTTTTGTAGATTTGTATAATTTATAAAACTTTACGGCCTGTACACTCACCCGTTGCTTAACAGGGTTGTGGGTGTAAATGAAACAAGCGTTGAAAATTTTTTTTGTTTTATGCTTGAATTCAGCTGAAAGAAAACAATTCAGAAAGAACAATATTTTGAACCAATCAGATTCATTTATTTTGATTGTGTACCGCGTAGGCGCGCCCAGGCGTGTACGTTAGTTGACAAAACAACACACCTTATGCTGGGAAATTATACTAAATGAACTTATTTTACTTATGCAAACCAACAGAGAAGACTTTTTTCAACGAGGTTGACAAAATATATTCGAAAATTATCAAACGTTTCAGAATATCTCTGTTTATTCAATTTGAAACAAAATTGACTGAGCATAATCAGATTTTCTGAATTTCATTTTTACCGCCTAGAAACCGAAGGAAAATTTTTTAAACCAGACGACGCATAAGTTATTTCAAGAGGTAGTACTTTCACGAAACATCTTTGTTCGGATCAATTTAAAGCAAAATTGACCGAAAATTAACAACTTTTGTGAATTGAGAACATATTTTTCACCAGAATCAAAAACAATTTACTTGCAGTTGATAGAGAAGGTTTAAGTCTCCGTAATTTTTTCTCATTTATTCTTATCTGCCTGTTATCGACCTTTCCAGTCCAGCTGGAGAAGAGGGCTATTTCCCCAGCAATTCCAACATTCTACACCCACAACCCCCTTAATATTCCTATCCTATACCACACTGACATCTCTCTCTCTCCGATTTTGTGTTTTTTCGCTCTGAACAGGATATAAGTTTTTCAAAATTCATTTGGTTTTTGTAGGTTATACATAGGACTGAGAGGACCAGTCTTGTCCAACCAGGGGCAAAAGAAAAAAACATTGAAATTTTTATAAAGTAAAATGTTAACTTGGTTTCATCAATTTATGATAAAGATTTTTCAAATTCTAGATACTCTTTCTTATGGGAATACATTGTTCCTTCTGAATTTTCAAAATCTGAAACTGGTAATTCATTTTATCTGTGAAACAATGTTTTTAAACCGTAAATACTGTAAACTTTATCAAATAAACATTGAATCATTTTTAATAAAATCCATTTTTCTAATCTATGCGATGAGTTATACAGTATAACTTATACTGTATAACTGAATTTCCAAACTTCAGATCTAGTTCCAGACACATGCATTATAAGTATTGTATAACTTTGAATAGTGTATAACTTATACAATATTCAAAGTTATACAATACTTATTATTCATGTGTCTGGAACTAGATCTGAAGTTTGGAAATTCAGCCAACGGGGTTGGACTTACCCTTTGTAAAGATAGGGCCTCGCCCACGCAAGTTGTTCACATCCCGACAGGTACAACATTAGTATTGTACGCAGAGAGCTATAACTTACGCAAGTTTTATACCAATGAGCAACGACATTACGGTAATTTCCAGGGCGACGTTTCAAAAATTAGCAATGTGGATTGTTTTTTGGCTTTTAGTATTTAGTTTCTAGAATAAAAATAATCTTTTCGGGTTCCATTGTATTTTTCCGACTGTCAGTAAAAAGGTTTGATATAAATTTCAATTTTATTAAAAGTGTTTCCGGGTTTTGTTTTTTCCGACCAACAGTAATTTTTTTGGCAATTTCGATTCAAATTCCATAAATTATAAACATTGCATATCCTTTCCCAACGAAACTCCATCTCAAAAACGTTTACTATCTCTAAAGCGCGTGTTCGAATCCCACTAAAATTGTCGCAGTGATTGTCTTGAGTATGATTATATGCAAGGATGCTTGATATCGATCATGATGCCCGAGTAACTTAAATCTCTTATTCCATATTCTTTTAAAAGGCAAATGAGAGATTTATGTTACACGGGCATCATGATGAATATTGAGACCGCTAAATTTGATAGGCTGAAATCACTCGAGCAATCACTTAGACAACACCAGTGGGATTCGAACACACGCTATTGAGATAATAAACGTTTTTGAGATGGAGTTCTGTTGGTAAAAGGTTATTTGGTAAAATTTATTTGAACTATGATATTACAAAATAATCACAAAAAAGATCCTCCAAAGTTAGTAGGGATTATTTCGTCTGCGACAGCTTCAAATTTGTTATACAGTTTTTCGAGTCTTTCTTGTTTGCGTAATTTTAGCAAAAGATCTTGTGCTTGGATTCTGACCTCATTGTAAGCAAGGTCATAGTACTTTTCTTTCATTGGAGCACACAACACGCAGTCTTTATCTTCACATCTTTCAACATGTCTGAATTATTTTTTAAATTCCAGATTTTAAGTAGTACTGTACTCTGTCAGAGTTTCTGGCGCTAAAACGAAACAATTTCCTTTCGAACGTCTGACGTATGTTACAGTTGGTATGACAGTTATGCAACTTTCTCTGAAATTAATTAGGTTGCGCGAAAATAACTGCTCGAAAACATTATTATGTTTTTGTCCCTCATTCTGCTTTCAGCTCTAGAGAGAATCACACGAAATAATTAATGAAACTATTAAATAATCGTATTATGTTTGCATAGCCTAGAACCCGCATAAACATCCTAAATAGTTGGTTCCCGGACCAACTGTAACAATTGGTACCAAACAATATGTGGCAGCCACATTGTAGTTATTCGAATTAATATTTTTATTTAATTTTTGTCAATGAGAAAAAAAAGGGCCCACGTGGCAATTTTTCAATATTGTAAATTAATTGAAAATCCCATCAAGGTTTTAATTGCAATTTGAAAAATTAATTAAAAAAATCCCACGTGGTATGGCATAATTAAAAAGCCAAAAACAATAAAAAAATTAAATTTTAATTCTGAGCCAAAATATTTTTTTTTCTAATTTCTTTTCTGAAGAGGTGATGCTAGACTTGTTTAGGACACGTCTGAATTAACTGTTAAAAATATTAAAATTTCTGACTTGTTCAACTTGGAAATTATAAAAAAACTTATTTCAAATTTAAATTAAACTTTATTCAAATTAGCCCAAAGTTAAAGACCCTTAAAAATAAATTTAATTTATTTAACCTTTTGTGTGAAACCGTTGATTTTTATTATGAATTTGCAGAAAAAAATTGAAGTTTTAACTTTTGATTTTATTTATTATGAAAGGCCCTAAGAGCCTAAAATAATCGACGTTTTTTTTTGCGAACTCAGACTTTCAAATTTATCTTCTTATAATAAAAAAAAAACTTTTCGAAAATTGTGGTTTTCAAATGATTGATGTTCTCTAGCCATGGCGTGCCAGTCGTAAGTTATAAAAAAAAATTTCATAGCCAACCATTGCAGCCTGTAAATTGCAGGGCATTCGCTGTGATTTTTAAACCGTCACTTGGATTTGTAACAAATGACAATCAAAGTCGAAATGACCAACAATCTCTACCTTGCCAACCCTCATTTTTAATCAACGTTGATGTTTCCTTATAAAAATTAAATTGAGTTCGAGCTTTTCATTCGATATATCCCTTATTCACGCTTTTGTGAATATCTCGGCCCTACTACTTAAAAACAAACTACGTTTCCTAATCAGGGCCGAGATATTTAAAAAAGTGTGAATAGGGGATATATGTTTCGTGTACAGAAATCCCATTACTTTACCTCATATATTGTTTTGTTTGCGGACAAAACTTTTGGGTGCAGGTTTCGTCTTCGCAATCTACTACATGTTCTAGAACAATTTTGAATTCCGGGCAGTGGCTAATAGTACAGTCCTTGGCTTCGCAGTACTTTGCATGGATAAGTACCGTAACATTGTTTCGAATATTTAGTGTTTTATCTTAGATTGGATAAAAATATAACGGGTATATTTGAGTTTGAAAAAATTACTCATTACAAAAATGATTAGATTTATAAATAGAAGGCTTATCAAATAAAAATATTTTAAAAAATATGCTCAGATAATATTTTATCACGGTCTATCTTTATTTGTGTAATAATTTTTCGAGCAGTTTTGGTTGGACATTTTTCGTTGGAAAGTTAAGGATGAAATTTGTTAACTCCTAAATTTATGAAAATTTCCGCAAATCAAGTTCCAAAATTTTTATTAGTGGTTTTTGAACTCTCCATAAAAAATCAGGCAGATCACATTTAAATGTTTGGTATCTATTAAATATCGTATGTCAACTAATGAGTTTGGTCGTGCGATTTCATTTCTAAACTATCGATGAAATTTTTAACACTGCGCTGTACACTCGATAAGTGCCATTTGGCACTAAATATTTAAAATTTTATGCTGGTCAAAAATTCCAAATAAAATTGTGGGTGTTATAGGCGCCATTTCTTTATATAGGCCTCCCGAGCAAAACAATGAGCCACCGTTTAAAAAGGTCCTATGAATTTGAAAATTTTCGGTCTAGGAAGTTTTTACGCTTGAAATTTTGCTCAAAAAATTTTGGACTCCGACCACTCGTGCACGGTGTTTAAGGTTGGTCAAAATATCGGTTTTTCGTTTTTTCAAAAAAAAGCAAAATGTATATCTTTTTTCAGCAATTTTACTAACTTTTTCGGTACTGCGGTAAAATTCTGCTCCAGATTGACATCTCAAATTTTATACCCAAACGATTATTGGTGTAACACGGAAATGAGGTGCCCGAAAACTCGAATATTTCAAAACAATGATCTTATGGTGCTTAAAAGATGCGCAAGCATCGACTTTGGTGGAAACGGTATAGCAACTATAGGTCTCAGATGCCACAAGGTGTGCAACACGCGATTCTATGATTGTGGTGGTGTAAAAAAACACACGGTATTAGCATTTATAAGAAGCTCATTATAAGAAATAAATGAAAGTAACCATTAGATAGAGAATTTTTTAAAATTTATTTAAATTTATTTTTTTTCAAAAAAATTTTTCAAAATTTTGCTGTATCGCTGATTGGTTGAAAAATAAAAATGTTCAAAAATCACTTTTGACCCCGGAAATGAAACCGCTGATTAAATTAGACTAGAAAAACATATTTTAAAAATTTTTAAAAATCGGAAAAATGGGTTGTTAAGAGTCATCAAAATGACGAAAATGTGTCCAATTTTAGCACCTAAAAAAAAACTTTTATTTAAGAATTTTGAGGGAACAATGTCAATATGAGAAATTAAATGAAGCCACCATTAGATAGGAATGTTTTTTGGAGGTTTTTATTTTTATCTATTTTTTTCAGAAAATTTTTTCAAAAATTGTTGCCGATCGCTGATTGTTGGAAAATAAAAATGCTCAAAGTCACTTTGTGACCCCGAAAATGCTTAGTTGTAGAGTCTTTTCTTTAATCTTGCCCCAAAAAATGGCATACAAATTATTTTTGACCATCACACAATAGACAGTATGTTAAAAACAATAAGAACTTTCAAAACTGCAAAATCTTATCTCCTTCTAGACGGTATATCAAATTGCAGCTCAATTGTCACCAGATCACGTACGGTAGTATGTCATCTTTTGAGGCAAGGCTTTTTTTGATCCGGCGAATGAACAATTCTAGAAACGCAAATACCGAACGAATTTTATACAATTTAGACTTCAAAAATCAATCTCCTCCGAGCATATATTTGCAAAATGACTCAATTTTCATCAAGTATTCTCCAGAACATTTGTGGAGAAATGTAACACGTTTACACGACCCGTTTGTGGTTTAACAAAGAAGATTTTTTATTTAATTTTGTCCGAAAAACTGAGCCCCAAATGGTCGATATAATATGCTGATTTCAAATTTTTTTAAATTTTGTTGACAAATGAAGCCCCAATCGGCCGTCGGCGTAGAAGGGCATTTTAAACTTTTGCATTTAATTTGTTGAAAAATGAGCCTCAAGAAGTCGGCCGAAAGCCGATAACAGAGGATTTCGTATTTGCATATCATTTTGTTAAAAAATGAGCCCCCAATCG